>JAFMSR010002540.1:0-23142 GCA_022818135.1 Saxidomus purpurata
ATGTAATTATTAATTTCAATTTATCATAAGAATATGCTTTTGGAAATTCGGGATCACTTTGGTAATTTGCTACTTTCATTTAATGGGTTTTGTCATAAAAATGTTTCCACAACATATCCAGAAACAATGAGTAGTCGATGATATTATTTAGAAAATGTCTTCGAAGCGCCGCTTTGGCAACGGGTGTCTCCCCTTCACACGGAAAATATAGACATTTCGAGTTATGTAACAAATAAACCACGGCGATAGTATCCGAAAACCGTACTTCAGAATTAGCACCAATTTAAAGGATAAATACATAAAAAGTCGTTTAAAACAATCAGTCACAATGGCTCATATGTTATTGGAAATCATAAACACATTCAAGTGGGATATTGAGCCTTACGATTGCCATGTAATTACAATGTATTGCATTTGATTACACACAATGCGTATGAACTATACAACATCTTTAACATATCTTAGTTGTTTTATAGAGTACATTTCGGCTGAATCGTTCTTGCATTATCATATGTTTCAAAGTTAACGTTTTGAGAAGAAAAGAAGAATGATCTTTTGCACACATCATTAATTCGTATATATATATTTATACTGAAATTTCCAAATGTGCTAACAAGTAAAATGACATAATGCCTGATCCACCAAATGCACAATAAACGCATTGTCAAGTAATTAAGACATTCGTAAAGAAACAATTTTGTTTGAGCGAACTGACAACTAAGGTCATTTCTACAATAATTGATGAAATCTAGACAGTTTCAAAATAGGTTAATTGAATTTCTTGGGATACGTTAGAAACATTTGTAAAGGAATAAACAAAATTATAATCATTCTCATTTTTATAATGCAATATTGGGCTGGGACGAAGCATTAAAATGGAAGTCTAAAATCCAGTAGTGTTAGTCATTACCGTTCAGGAATTAATTTAAAAATAAAAAGACGCTAAAGTGTTTCCATCTCGGGCTAGGGAGACCTACCATTGGCATTTAAGATAATAGTTTATTTTAAACATGTAAAAAAGTTGTCATAATCAATTAGTAATTTGAATATTTAACCATAAACTCATTTGTGAGATCTGCATTAATGCAAATTGTAAATGGACAAGTATAAGCAGTTCATATTTAATACACACCTACCTAAGAGAGACTTTTAATTACTGATACCTTTTAACGAAAATACAACACAATATATAAATAATATTAAACAAAATCTATGAACATTTTAGGACAATACTCCGTGAAATATTAGCTTCATGGTGGTAGTTTCCAAGGAAGAGCTGTCAAAACGTGTTAGTCTGCACCTTAATATGATTGGATTCAGTAAAGTAAGAATTCGGGAACGAATCCTTACTATGAATAAATGTTCCAGTGCAAAAACATTTCTACTCAAAGAATTAAAGACAGGTATGACATTGAAAAAGTTTTTGTCGGCAGTCAACGGGAAGGAATTGGATTTGATTATCTCAATGATTTAGACGTACTGCAAATAGACCAGGAGTTATCTGTCATAAAAGTCTTAGTAATGTCAGTTTTGATGGAAGAACTGTATTCAAAATGGAGCAAAATAATGCTCCCCTGGATACTGCCTTTAAAGTTCATTCATAAAAGCAGTCAGTCTGAAAGTTTTAAAGGATTCAGTATGCTATAGTAAAACGAAAAGCAGGAAATTATCATTCAAGTGATATATTTATGACAAAAAATGATGACGTGTTCAAATCCGGCACTGGCTACATTGCCAAAACACTCGCTACCGACCTCGACAAGGTCCTCCATACCGAAATATGCTGAACAGGGATTTTTAGGAAACGTTATACGTTCTTTATACAATTTAGCTTCTACCGATATGGACTTTGTGCGTGCCTTTCCTGTAGAGTAGATGGCATGCTTAAAGAATGGAGCAATCGCAAAAGGCTAAATGATTGGCCTGATTGTGAAACAATTAAGCAGGTGATAAATTTGCCTGTATACGTTGTTCCTACTGGTAAAAGGGACAGCAGAAATCAAGACTTACAGTGGAGGATCAGCTTCATCATGTGTGAAATACATCTTGTGCAGACTTTCAATAATATTCAAACAAAGGTGTTTGTTCTTGTAAAATTGATAGTAAAGCATATATCAAAGCAAATTACGTCGTATATGGTGAAAATGTAATATTCTGGTTAGCAGAGGAAAAACCACAAACGTACTTTCGTGAGGACACGTTAATTGACAGAGTAAAAGATGGTTTGATTTATCTAAAAAACTGCGTTGACACCAGAAAGTTATCATGTTACATGGTCCCACAGAGAAACCTGTTAGCTGGGAAGCTTCAAGTCTGTGAACAACATCTGATCATAGGAAAGTTAAACAAACTACTGGAAACCGGGGATACAGAAGTTATGTCCTACTTTTATCCCAAAGAACAAAATACAGTGTTTGATAAGATTGACGATATATGCACATGCATTCATTCGGCAAATGAATTAGACAAGGTACAGGTCTGCAGATTTGCTATGTTCTCAACAGAACAACTGGCCGAGTATTTTATTACTATGTTTCTTTTGAATCAAGATGGAAGATTATTCTCTACAATATCCTGTTCCATATGATACCATACGGTTTAACATATGGCCAGATGGGGTTTTCAAAGCCTCTTAGTATTGACATGAGAAAAAAATCGAGGGAGACGAAACGGTAGAGATTAAAAAGCAGCATGACAAGAGTAACAAGCGATTACATTTTCATTTAAGCAAACCATCAACTAGTGTCTTGATGGAGTGCTCAAATAAACTCATTGAGAACCCATTGGCGTACCGTTTGATGCTTGCTTATGTCATAGATCTAGGATTACTTTTTCAAATCCCGGCATTTCATACTATTCTTCAGCTATGTGAATTGAAGAATGAAATTTGGAAATTATCTTTTTTAATTGTGTATTATTCAACTATGATAATCATTCAGTACAGGGTGGTAATAAAAAGACAGACTTACATGAAACAGACCCAGCAAGACATTCAAGTATTTACTTGTGTCCCAACAGCATTGCGCCGTCTTGTTAACTACGTTGTGATGGGCATGCATCTATTCACAATTGTAACAAGTGGGGAAATTACTGGCCATGCAAATATGCAGTTCCCATGGTTTTTCTGAATACTATTGCCACATGTAAGGACATAATTTTTGTTGAAGTTATTACATGTTTGTTCCGGTGGATTTGAAAATGTGTGTCAAGATATTGCACGAGTGTTACGTTTCTGTGAATTTGATAACTAGTTTGAAGTTATTGCAAGGTTGTTTCGATGTATTTGAGACTTCGTGGGAAGTTATTGCATGGTTGTCTACATGGATTGTAGAATATGTGTGAAATTATTGCAGTTGTTCCCGCAATCTGTGAATGTGCTTGACCTATTTCTGCTTATGCAATGATACTTAAAAAATACATATTGTTCTACAGGAGAGTGAGATGTTAAATTCTGTAGTTTCTTTTCCCAACCTCTGCTGATTAGATATGAAATACTTCAAATGTCCTACTTGTTGTATCTTTCCGACATGCCAGTTTCGCTTTTACTAAAATCTTAAACAATAGTGAAACCACTGTTTTAGTGAATAAACGAGAGATAATATAAACCATAAGATCCGTGACAAAATATTACAATCCAATCTTGTGTATTGTTGAATATCATTTTATCTATACTGCTATCATTCTCATTGTTACCATTATTACGAGTATTGTCCATAGGAAACAGTAAGAATTATTATTCTTATAAATGTATTCATGAAAGGCAAAAAGTGTAACAGTGTTCCTTAATATCTTTAATGAAATATACAACTGTGACGAAATAAAGGCGTAAAGACGGGCTTTAGGCTTTTTTTCGTGCGTCTATTTTCTACATATGAATTAAGTGGACTCGAACGACAGATCGAAAACTTTTTTCTTTTACTTTGATAATATCTCAACTCCTGGCATAAAACGCCTTTTGAAACAAAGACTCATGAACATGTGGAAGGTAGACAAAATTGCTCTGGTATCATTGAAGATAGCAGTAAATCGCTTATCTGAGTATTAAAAGCAAATTTGCAGCACATAATCAAAGGTGCATGAATCAGGAAGAATGCAAATATCAATCTCTGTGTAACAGTGCGGGAGATTTTAGCGCATATGCAATTTTGCGCAAAGTAGAAGATTCGTTTTGGCAATTTCAAAAGTATAATTAAGGTACAATCGTGTGAATAGTTTAAAGTGATTTCAAAGTAGGCGCTTAAAAAAAATTGTTGACGACGAGCGGGCACGGACCACGGACCTCTAACTGTTGACAAGTTTTTTTGTTCTCATTGTCTCCACTCATTATGTGAAGATTCAACTACATTGACACATAGATAACATTATAAAGAATGCTCTTCAACAATTATTTTTGGTACTTAAAACCGGTGTGTTCTAAAATATCTTAGTGTATTATCATTTTTGATCAATGACACGGCTACATTGCTAACTATTAATTTTCTTTTCACGAAGTCAGGTAAAGTGTACAGTACCAAATAAATGTTTGCACTAAACTAGATTAGCACAGCAATAGGCTTAGTTTCGTTTCCTCATTTACGGCTTTTTAACCGTAAATCCTTTTTTACACAACAAACTTCAGAATAAAATGTAGGGTAATGATTAATATGCTTAAAATTTTCAATTTCCAAGCACTGCGCTTGTAAACATGCCAAATGGGTTATTGGGTCGATTTGTACAGCGGACGAGACACGCAGTGGGTGTTTGTTGGACGGTATATATATTTTAGGAAATACCCTGATACTATCATTAAGTTAACTCGGTCAGGTTTTCTGAAAATCATAAATTATTGGTAAACAAAGGAGTCAAACGGTACAGTTAAAGAATGAATAAGGAATTTCATTAAACGAAAGGTAGTATTTTATATTCTTACTATACTGCATTAACCTTTCATAACTAACATAGTTAAAGCATACTTAAATTGAAATACAAAACTTATATTTCCTCCGGGTTTTTAAACCATATCAATTTAATGTAATTATAAATTTCAATTTATCATTATCAAATATACTATTCAAATTTAGGATCATTTTTGTTATGTGTTACTTTTATTGATGGGTCTTGTCATAAAATGTGCAGTTAGTTACTTATAATTTTTCATTGAATCAAGAATTTAATACTAAGTTATTAAAAAAATGAAAAAAGCGATTTATTTAGGAGAAACCCATGAAGTGTAAAGAAAAAAGCTTAAATAACTTACCCACCTTTACCATGGCTGACCACTTATCGCTATTTCCATGTTCTACATGTTTCCCATAACATCTGGCTCCAGATTCTAGGTCGCCTACCCTTACTATCCACGCAGAATCTTGACTCATCAGAGTCCAGTAATTATGTGTCCATGATCGCGAGTCCAATTAAGATGTTCTTAGTCCGATTGTTTTGCATCGTCGTGCATCACTATCATTAAACGACGAGTCGGAACTCGGACCAACTGCAAACTGGAAGTTGTTTCTTAACGGAAGCGATATCATTGAGCCTCAACAACAATAATGCGGTCTTGTACATGGACTGTTGACTTTGGTCGACCAACATTATAATACAGATACACGACATTTCTATGAATTTTGTATCATTTCTACATATTTTTTAAAATACGCTTGTGAAACATGAAGAATGCACACAACCTGCTTGTTTGATAGCCCCATCTCCAATTACCATATTCCCTCCGTTCATTTCTTCAACCTTCTGACACCATCTAAATTGCACTTCTTAAAATATTCAACGAGCAGCCATACGCAAATTTTGCGAAACATATTTCATGTACATTTAAGTGAAAATACAAATGTACATAAACCGCATGTTCGCCATGAGTAACTCTTTCCCGGCAGTTCGGGAAAGGAAGCAGTGGATTATCTACTTATCTATTTGCTGCCTTGTAGGGCCAATACATAAATACATGATGTGTTATTTAAGATATTAAATTGTTGTATCACATATTAATGACAAAGTGATCCTTATCAAATTTTAAGTAGTATATGTCACAGTAAAACCAAAGAACTGCGCTCTTTACCAAGTACTTTGTCAGGACTACATTTTTGTATATTTATTTTAACAGATGTTAACTACTGTCGAGGTAATATGTCCATGACTTTCGAAACAGAACTTTCTCAAAGTGTAAGCTTACACCTAAACGAGCTTAGCTTTAGCGAGCAAAGAACCCGTGAGCGGATTCATACTGTGAACAAATGTTCCAGGGCAAAATACATTTCAACCAAAAGAATAACCGGTAGAAATGTTATTGAAAAGGTCTTTGTGGGTAGTAAACTGGAAGGTATAGGTTTGGATTATCTCAATGATATCGATGTTCTACAAATAGACCGTGGTATTGTTTGCCAACTAAGTCATCGGACCTTTGCAAAAAATGGAAGAAACGTTTTCTAAATAGAACAAAAAGAATGCCCCACCTGGGCACTGCTTGCTAAGGCTCGTAAGAATACATGTTCAGTCGGATAGTTATAAAAGGATCGAGTACATGTACGCATTGGTGAAGAGAAAGACAGAGCAATATCTTTTGAGCGATGTATTCATGACAAGAAATGATGATATATTCAACTCTGGCATTGGATTTATCAGTTAGAACACGCATTACCAATCCCGACAAGGTCCTTCTCTTCCCAAATATGGCGAAGGTGAACTACTGAACAAGTACCTGCTTTCAAAACTCAATCTAAACCGCACAGAGATGGACTTCGTCCGGGCCTTTCCGTGTGAGGCAGACTGTGTCCTAAAGGAATGGAGTGAAAGAAAAAGGCTAAAGAGCTGGCCCCTGAAACAATTAATCACGTGATAAAGCAACCAGTGTATGTTGTACCTGTTGGCCAAAAGGGCAACCCAAATGAAGACCTTCAATGGAGAATCTGTTTCAATTTTGCAGAAATTCATCTGGTGCAGAGTTTCAACATTATCCAAACAAAGGTGTTTGTTCTTCTGAAGTTAATAGCAAAGCATATTCTACAATTTGCAGATAGTAAGGGACAGTGATATAAAACCGAAGTTGGTCTTGCTTCATCTATCTGACAGTACACGTTGTTTCATTTCAAAAACCAAACTAGCCACTTTCTAGTTTTTTAAAAGCTAACCTTGAATAGTGTAGAGCTGTCGTAATCTGGCTGCGAATGGGACTTTACTCAGCATACGCACGCCTTTGTTGCAAGTCTCGAAATTTAGAGTGTGAGAGGATGAAAATGGTATTTGAAGTAAAAATAGAGTTTAATTCTTTTGTATTTGTATTGCTGTGTTTTTCTTCAAAATGAACCTTATTCCCGAGATGGGGCGGCGCTGGTCAAATCCTTACCCAAAATATCCTTACTGTAGAGGCAGTTTGTGGAGTTTGTTGAACTACGCTTGAACCATGAACCATTGTTGATGCTTTAAAAATATAATTTGAGCATTGCATCGCCTAGAAATGATAAGCCTGAGCATATATTCAGTTATTCCCATAATGAAAGTTACGTATTTAATTTCAAATGCAAAACAAGAAATGTTTCTCTATGTTGTGGTAACAGAAAATTACTAACGAGATACTTGAGCTGAGGTTTTGAGCGCCTGATTCTTATATTCCTGTTACTTTATACGTAATTAAATCCTCATCGTACTTTTTGTGTAGCAACATTTATTGTTTAGACACCAGATATTACACTATGATATTTTAAAGTATAAAATGCGTTCGTTATAAGTTAAACAATAATGCTAGAATCGTTATAAACATGTGATAATGATATTAGATGCGTAGATGTCGTAGTTTGAAGATAAACTATGTATCTAATTGACTGTTCTTAACGTATCGATTACCATTTTCATACTGTTTTATAATTGTAATTTATGAGCACTTCAAGAATGTTCTTTTCTCTAAGGCAGGGTTTACATATAGCAAGTTTCTTGTAAAAGACATTAAGATATGTCAAAGTTATAGCTTGTACAAGAAATTTTTCTACACAAGATCTAGCAAAAATTCCTTTGACAATTAATCACAAAATAGCGGAAGATGTCATCAGGACTCAATACTGTCTTTAGCATGCAGAAGAGTTTCTGAATTTTTTAAGAAAATATGAAATTTATGGATTATGTTTTAAAGAAATGCTTTTTCTTATTGAGAAAAAATCTTTCATTGAATGACCAATACATATTAAAATGGCTTTTAAATTTCATCTTAAAAACTCTCTATTTTGATCAATGTGATAGTACTTTGCACTTTTATCATATAGATGTTCCTTTTTTGGTATAAATTGATCAGTTGATCAACTTTGTCCTTTGACCAAGCCATTGTGTTAAAAATTGAAAAAAATGTACCTGAAATACCTCTCCCACATCTGTTTTCCCCATCAAACACTTCTTATCAGTAATTTGATAGTCAAGAAATTTGTGAAAAAAATAGAACAGGCTCTGTTCTCGTGCAAGAAAGTTATCTCATATTATGTCACATAAATTCTGACAAAAGTTGCTCAATTGTGGGTGTTTACATATGAAAAATTCTTTTACAAGGCATAAATAGTACTTATCTTAATGTCTTGTACAAGAAACTTGCTATATGTAAACCCCCACTTACATAATTATCATATATATAATTTTTGGTGCCCACTCGGTGAAATTATAACATTACACCGAAACCAAAATTTATTCTATATTTATTCACATTGCAAAGTACAAACCTGCATTCGCAGGAAAAGTCTTGTGTTTTTCAAAACAAGATGGCGGACGACAAAATCAATAATTTTGTGACGTTATTTTGCGACGTCACGAAGCGACATTGATGTATCATAAAGGCATTTGAAGGTTTCTTACGTTCATCCGTTATATGAATTTAAAATGAACCGAATCCTTCAAAATTTAAGGAAAGAGGAGGATAATAAAATTGTTATTTGTTTTTACGTGATATATGGGGATATATTACCAGCCTCGACATAATACTACCCTCGCTTAATGGATCCGGTCATATAAATTGAGGCGGGTAATATATCCCCATATACCACTTCAAAAAACCAAATAACATATATTATAATACCGCAGAATAAATTTGATGGATTCTGATTGGTCAAGAGCCCCTGTATATTAGCCTGTATACATCGTGAGCAATCCCGTATACACCGTCTCCCATGAGGAGCCTCGTCGTTTTTGCCTTTTCTGATTGACTAGAGAAGCTCTGTAAAATTTGTTTACACTGAAAACAAAATGGCCGCGTGCCAGCGATTCGATTTTATCAATCATTCAATGGCGTTTATAAGCACTGCACACGTCGTTTGGAAAAATAATTCAGGTTCAAAGACTTGAAAACTTACATTGATCCTATCTTGCATTCGTTTCTTCACAGACAAAACGGGCTACGGACATAAGATCTCATTTCAGTGATCAACTTGATCAACTTCATCAAGTTCCTTTTCCATGCATCACAGTGGAATGTCGTTTTTTGAAAATGAAAACACTGTCAATGGCACTAATAAGTACTCATCAAATTAATGATATACCTTTCTGCAATTAACGGGTGCTGACAGGACGGACATTCATGTACAAATTCAGCCTCTGGATCTAAAACAAAATACTGCCAGATCAGAGGAAAATCTGAAAACAAATGTCCTTTTTATCATGTTTGTGTAATAGTCATATTTCAATTGTCTTTACTAAAGTAAAGTCCAATAAAACTATGTATCCTTATGTTGTGTCACATCAATTAGCGGAAGTAATTAATTGAAAGAAATCTACATGTGTATCCAGACCTTACGCTGCATATAAATGGCTACCAAAACATTACTGTCTCGATGACGTAGGCTTGAACTGATGACGTAATGAATTCGAAATAGGACCAGTTTAACGGAAATTATTTATTATGTGACTGCAAATATTACAAAATTTCATACTGTACTTTGATTTTGGGCCGAAAACACCGTAAGCCACAGGATCATTTTTCTTTCAATTGAAATATTGAGAAAAAACATACGAAGGTAAAAGGACTGGGGCTCCCATGGGTATTGTCTTTTTGTCATTTATAAGTATAACAGCAATATATCGACAACAATTTGGGTAGTTTTCTTGTCTGCCAAATAAATCTGCGGTATTATAAATTCGTGATATAGATCCTTCGCTGTGTATACGGCCTCGAATAGCTTGTTTGAATTGTTTTAAACCCTCGACTGACGGCTCGGTATATATCAATTCAAACAGGCTATAAGAAACTGTATACCCCGCCAAGAATCTATATAACTATAAATATAAACGCTCTTACGTGTCACGTTTTATATGACGACAAACAACAGCCTCAGCTTCATCAAACACAACACTCGAACACAACAATAGGCCTACCGCCAATATGCCACTTATTGTATCACTTTAAGTTTCGAATTAGTCTATGACGTCACAAAGACAAATTTTCAAATACGTTTCGAAGGAAATATTGTCTGTCTGTATCTGATACAAACTGTAAAGCGTTACATACACTATTGCTTCGATCTCAAGATCCATATATACTGGGATCTATTTGATCACACATAAAAAGCAAAAAACATTAAATTTAAGATAATTTGTAAGATCGGTGACTCGCATTTGAAGCCGTATTTCCTTTTTCTGTGTTTTCTTTGTAGGTAGGGAATGTAATTATTTCACAAATAGGCATGAGCAATATGTGTTTCTCACGTATACAATAAACACAAAGAAATTATTTATTAAACCGTTTTAAATTTAACACTCTCAGTCTAAGATCCTGTTAAATAAACTCAAATTTAGGCTGAAATGCAACACTTCCGTGTGATACAAGCGAACGAGGAAGGCAGGGTCGCTCACCTGACCTACAGCTTAAAATAAATTTAAACCGTTACATAATGGCGGATAATTGTCCTACTGAACTTAATATCAACAACAGTCAATTAATAGTTACTTTATTATTCACAATAAACAAACTTGGAGATTTGATAAAACATGTTTTCACTACTGTACTTCTTAATTCCTCGTGAACTTGTTTCAGTGATTTAGACTTCGGACATCGAATCAGGTTTTATTTAAACTTATAGATATAGAAATGAAAAGTATCCTTTTACTGCTCTTATCACTCGGCCTTTTCCGTAGAAATAACGGAAAAGGCCGAGTGATGTTCCGATTGATGTCATCTCATGACCAGTTAATAAATTTGTGCTAATGTTCCGTAAATATAGCTCTATAGTGCAAACAGGTGAATAAGCCTTGTCCGCTCTGTAGTTCTAACAGGTTTTACAAAACCAATGAACTGCAAGATACTGAGTTTTGCCTCCTTGACGGGCGTATTTTGTGACATTTGACACTCTTGTTCAAACTTTAGTTCACGTCTATAAAGTCTGAAGGTAAGATTTATGCTTCAGCTATTAAACTGAAGTTTAAACCCTATGCACTCTGCTAGATGGCCCGTTTGTATTTTGGGTATATCGATCAACTGAAGTTTAGTAAGTTGAACATATTTTGAGAAAATTTGCAGAGCCTTTGTATTGAGCTATATGTAGGTGTACGCCTTTTAAATTGCAATTATTTTTAAACTGACGTATTTTAACATGAACTAGTCTTGTTTGTGAAAACAAAAACGCATGTCTCCACAGAGAAAGTTTAATGTATAAGTCACTGTGACATTTGCCTTTAATCTACTAACCAAAAACAATAGGACCAATCATCCTATGAAGTTTGAAGATCGTGGCTCATAATGGATCTCAAGTTATTGAGCGGAAACGAAATAGACGGACGGACTGAGAGGACAGAACCAAACAATATATTCGTTATAAATTTACAATAAAATAAACCAGAACAAAATGTTGATGGTTTTAGTATCATCATGTTTTCTTGAAAAAATTGGTTTATATAGACGACATTTCCGAGCATTCTGATTTCTTTGCTATTCAACAATTGTGGATGTTAAGGTTTCGCTCATTAAGTATTTTTGCTCGTGGTATTTGAAAATAGTGTTGTTTATAAATAAGCTTTCTTTGCTGTTGCGCATTTTCAAACTTGTGTACACTGATATCAATGTAGCGTTTCTCAATCGCTAAAGTTTTGAACTACTCTTTTAACCACTGGGACTAATTCACCGACAATGCTTCGAACAGATTTTAATTACAAAACAATGTGGTGTATTTTTGTATTTAATATTTGCCAGGGTGAGCTTGAAGGATCACTCACCGACCCGCGTCCGTCGTACGTTGTCCGTCTGTCATTTCGACCACCATTCCTTCAACAACATCTCTGAAACCACAGGGGTCAATGTTGATGGATTTAACCGGGGTGTTCCTTACATAAAGCACAATCAAAGCTGTTCAAAGAATTTCATTCCATGAAAAACTCTAGTTCTTATGGCGACAAATAGGAAATAAACTTTTAAAACATCTTCTCTGTAACCACACGTAGCATTTCCTAGTGAACTTCTACCAAGAGTGTTCAAATCATAACCCCACCGTCTAAGTTAACCCCGCACAGGTGGCCACCTGATTTTACAAAGATTTATGTAGGAAAACATTAAAAAGTCTTCTTCTATGAAACCACAAGGCATAGAGCTTAGATATGTAGCAGATAGCATTGTCTAGTAGACCTCCACCAAGATTGTTAAAATCATGACCCCGGGTCAGAATTGACCCTGTCTTTTGCATAGACTTATATAGGAAAACATTAAAATCTTCTCTGAAACCGCAAAGCCTAAACATTAGATAATTATCATGTGGCATTGCCAAGTGAACCTCTCCAAGGTTGTTCAAATCATGATCCCCGGATTGAAACTGACCATGTTCGGGGGCTCACTTGATTTTACATAGGCTTATAAAGGAAAACATTAAAAAAATCTTCTCTGAAACCACAAGGTCTAGAACTTATATATTGAGCAGGTAGCATAGCCTAGTGGACATCTACCAATATCGTCCAAATCATGACCCCATGGTCAAAACTGGCCATGCCCAGGGGCCATTCGACTTAACATAGCTTTATCAAGGAATCGTGAAAGATTTTCTTTTCTGAAACTACACGGCCTAGAGCTTAAATATCTAGCATGTTGCATTACCTAATAAACCTCTACCGAGATTTTCATATCATATTCTCCGGGTCAAAATTGACCCCGCCAAGGCGGTCATTTGATTTTACATAGGCTTATATAGGGAGAACATCAGAAATCTTCCTTGTCTAAAACCATTAGGCTTAAAGCTTAGATATTTTGTATGTAGCATTTTGCAGTGGAACCTTCGAAGAGTGTTAAATCGTGATCCCCAGGTCAAAATTGACCCTTCATGTAATGCGATTGTCTACCTTGTAGTATAGCCAATGGTAGTCAGGTCAGTCATATAGGGTCATCTAGGCCCTCTTGTATAAAATTTTGGACTTTATATTAATGATCAACTATTTTTACACCAAACCAAAGCATTATTTACCTTCTAGGTAAAAATAATATTTCGTGTACGTTCTACAGATGTTGATTGGAGATATAATTCAGATTATTAATAAATATAAAAAAAGATAACGAAGAGTATAACAATATCAAATCATACCTTCATATTTGTCAAAGAGAACTAGAGCTATCACTGAAACATTCCCACAGAAACCGCAATTACACGGTTATTCTACCCTTTTGCTAGCCGCCTGAAATTGCCAAGACACAGGTAAGGAATGTCAGCACGACATATTGGTGCTGCAAGTGATGAATACAGTTGCTTTTCGGAGAATATGTAAGACATTTCAAGACATTCCAGCCAAATATTATATATATATATATGCTGAATTTCGGTAGCACAAAATTGTGTGATCAAACATTTCTATGTACATTTTGTATGAAAAACAATCAAAGGGAAATTACTCAAACAAACATATCAAAGCGTAATATGGAAATGATATGAAAATTAAGCTTGGTAATAATCACTCCTTTTAATTTATATTGAATTCCAACTGGTGGTTTGAGAAACAGTTCGGACAATCATCTCTATGTACACTGTGTGCATAAAACACCAACGGGCAATAACTTAATTCATGAAACATTATCTGGATGCAACTGTCCATGGCTATGCAAAATATGCTTGGTACTAAACACTTCTTTAAAGTTTCACTGGATTCCAACCTGAGGTTAATGAGCAATAAGCTTGACTAACATCTCTATGTGCATTCTTTTAATGAAAAAGTCAAATTGTGTCTACATATGGACGGACAAGCTTGATGTCAATATATCCCTCGTATACAAAGGGTGTTCCAGAGGTTTGTGGACTTTGGTATAACATGGACAAATTTTGATACACATAAAAACAAATTACACTGTAAATTTTACTCTTTGCCGAGTCGCATATGTACAAATCAGCGAAATACACAGAAAAATGGCAAAATTACAAAGAAATATATGAAATTACCACTGACTGTCCAGCGCACATTAGCCCGTGAAAACGACGTCATGAATGGGGCGCTTTTACTACAAAAAGGGATATTAAGGAAAACCCATGCACTTCTTGAACATCCCTCGTACTTCGTATCTGGGGATGTAACGAATTCAACAAAAATAGCTCAAACACAGTAACAAATATTCTGGGGTTTCATGTTACTTCAAATGTTAGTAACCTAAAACCGTGCACGCTAATCAATATCATTCACAGTTATTGCCTACGTGAACGTAAACGACTGCTGTCATGTTCAGTTTTCTTTTTAGATATAAGCTAATAAAACTTAAATAATAATAAAAAAAGTAACCATGTTGTATCACTACATACAAGGCTCTATATATTAGAAGTTTCTCTGGGGCATACTGTGTTGTTTCTAACCGCAGAAACAAGAGCCATGTTAGACATGCACTCCCGCCCCCCCCCCCCACCCCCACCCCCCACCCCCAGCCGAGTGCTCTTTCTATGACCAAGGGAGAAAACTCAAAAACAGGATAGGTTTGAGTTATGGTTCTTAAAATACTGCACTGCATCTTAATATCCTCTATGACTTAATGCAATCGGAATCAATTCACTTCAGTACTTACGGAGTTATGATCCTGACAAGAAAAAACATTTAATTCAAATAAGAACAAGCTAGAGTTAATGTCCTTGTACACGGCACTTCTTCTCAATGTCCCCTGTCTGTATGTTAAGTTTTTAACAAATACACTTGAATACTTTCGGAGTTACGTTCCGGACAAAAATGTTATATGAAAAATAAAAAAAGGAAGATGATTCAAACTCAAAGTAAGGTACGGTAATGCTTTTTAGACAGTGCACTGCGTCTTTATGTCTTCTGTAAGTGTTTGCAATTTGAATCAATTCGGTTCAGTACTTAGGGAGTTATGGCCCGGACAAGGCGGGATTTACACATGAGCAAGACTTAGTCCCCGATTCCAGTTATTAGAACTGTTAAACAATATTTTCGTGATCATATGTTTAGTTCTAGTTACACGATAAAACTTAATACACCATTACATTCTGTAAGTGCATAATTATACATGCGGTGCTCATTTTTCTTTTAAACAAGCGTACTTATGAACTGTAACTGTATTATGTGACAGTATTGTCGTTTCGTAGTATCTTTGTGATATAGTCTTTCCACTATAAACGTAAAATTCTACTACAATTGGATTCCATATACTGCTTATTACGCTTCAATATTTTACAGGCGTTCTTAGATCAGTATCGATGTTTATTTTCAGTTAATCTTTCCTTTACTGAACATAAACAGTTTTAAGGCTATAGCATTAATATTTCCATGATCATTAACAAAACATTTAATCAACAAAACTGTTCTCGTGCTCAAACACAAAGAAAGGAATAAACAAAAATTGAGACGAACGTTGTTATCTGCCTATGATTAACAAACATCTTTCGATATTTATCTTGATATATATTTTCACGGAATATATATCAGTAAGGTAAAACGTTCCGCATTCAAAGTACATATAAGCAGAATCGCTTAGCCAAATAAAAACTGCCAGGCTCTAGTAATCACACCACGGTTATCCTGCAATCGAAGCCTTTCATTTTCTCTCCATATGTTATTTCGGTTTATTTCCCTTGCTTGTAGCAATTCATTCCTCATCGCAATCAAATTGGCTTCTTCCCTTCTGCGTTGTTCTGTTCTGTTACGTTCCATTTCTATCTCATGAGCTTCCCTTTGCTCCTTGAGTTGCTGAAGCAACTCATTTTGTCTTTTCTCGGCCATTTCTTCTTTCTCCTTTAATTTCTCTAAAGTAGAAATGAGACTTTGCTAGTTTAAGATATAACATGATAAACATTTGTTATGTTCCACTAAACAGAGGTTTGCTACAGATAAGTTAAGTTATATATCTATTGCAGAATT
The DNA here is from genome assembly GCA_022818135.1 of Saxidomus purpurata. NCBI lineage: Eukaryota > Metazoa > Mollusca > Bivalvia > Venerida > Veneridae > Saxidomus > Saxidomus purpurata. The sequence goes on from JAFMSR010002540.1 coordinate 16,279, forward strand.
CAGATTTGTTTTCAGTAGTTTTTAGTCTTGCATCAAAATTTACACAGGAGTTTTCGGGTAAAATGGTAAAACAGACCATCACAAAATGTCTCTGAAATTACTAGACTGATTTAACTGAAACTTAAACAAAATATATCATTCCAATGACAAAACAACTATAATAAGGGTTTGTTCAACAGCGATTGGAGAGCATAGCTAGAACATTGAGGCCTTACTAGTAAACAACGGGCATAAATTTAAGAAAATTAAAATGAGCATTTCAATGAGGTTATTGTACATGTGTTAGCACACTTGAATTGTTGAATAGTACTGAAATAATGTGCTTATTATTTACAATAATTGGCTTTTTTATTTTATATTTTCCAGTGAATTATAGAGTTTTCTCAGTGAAATAAAAGTGATAATCCACAGTTTTGAAACAGCGGATTACCATTTTTATTTTCACTGTTTTTGCAATCTTTAACCCGGATTAACGTCATCAAGTACACCGAGCGCCACTCGTGAAAATATCACTTTTGGTGCCCACTTGGTGAAATTATAACGTCATATTACACCAACACCAACAATTATCCTCTATATATTGCCACGGAGCTTCGGAAATAAGCCCTATAATGTCCATTTTAATTAACAAATGTAGCTGGATGAGATTCAAGTATGTAGAGGAGATCAATCATATACATATGATTTACCTAAACTAAAGTTCCTTAATTTTGCCCTGTTCTCATTTTCCACATATGAAAACATAGCACATATTTAGTACGTTAAAACTCAGTTTCGTCTTTCTCCGACTCACAAATGATTATGTTGACACTAGATATACTTTGCAATGGAGTATTTTTACTGTTCATTGGTTACAGAAGGTGCCGACAATGACAGGGAAACCCTTAGCTTTCTTGTTTTATATGACAGCAATGTGTGATAAAGTATTGCATCTCCTCAAATCAACAAAATACAAAAATGCAACACAAAATGTGACATTTATATTCAATGCGTACTTATGACGATAAATGTCTTAAACTTTCACTCCTGGCAGAGATTACCGTAAGTACTGATCAACACTTGTATCAAGATGAGTCAGTCAGCAAAAGTTAGGTGATAAAACAAAACGCACAGTTATGACATACAGGTAAACGTTAAATTAGTTAAACCGGTTGGTTTATGAAGATTTTTTTTTCAAAAAGTTTGGTAGCCTATCTATTGTATGAATGAAGAAGGCAATACGCTTTCTCTGCTATTTGACAGTATTTATTTATCTAAGCAGCGACAACATTTAAGACAGACTGATCGTTAGCATGATATCTAAATCTATTCAAACAACGCATTTCCATATTCTCGTTTAGTGCTTAGGGTATTCACCGGATTATGTCCAATGTTTTCAATTAGAAAATCAGACCTAAAGATGAAAATATACATCCTTACGTAATTAATTATGAATACATTTGTTTCTTCAATGTCGATAACCTTTACATAAATTAATGTCGTGTAGCCTGTTACCGAAATTTACTACAGTTCCACTATGTTATAGATAGCGATTTAAGACCATTACAGCAAAGAAAAAAACGAAACCCCTCTTCACTTAAGTGTAGTTATTTTTCTCTGACAGAATTCAGGAACATGTTAACGAAATTCAGTTCAAAGTTAAGACTGGGAAAAAAGAAACTATCTAGAAGGTTATTGTAACATTTCAACAAAAAACTTTTCTAAAAATGGGTGACGTTTTGCATTGCTTTCCTCAACTAATAATGGTTCTAATAAATTCATGTAGAAGGTTTAGAAATATTTGTTTCGTCAAATATATCGACTGAAGAAAAACATTGGTAGATTTCTGTCTATAACGATGACCAAATTATCTTTTGCATTTATTTTACTAAAGCATTAAACATAAATAGTTATTACTTTCATTTTCCTCTTTGGATATCTTGTTGTCATTTGAGAGAATTGTATCCCCGTCCCTTTTGATTCCAGCAAGAAAAGAGTTTAAAGCGTTCTGCCTCTGAAAGTTAAATGTTGTTTTTCTATAACAATAATTTCTAAAACACACAATTGTTACCTGGGAGACACATCTCTCTCATTCTCTTTTGGTTTTGAAAAATTGACAGTACAAAAAAAGATGTAGATAAGCAATTTCTGTTTTCTTGTCATCGGAAATCATATCACCTGATAAATTTGTATTTAGATATATTGATCAACTAATAAATTATATGTTATTTAAGACTACGTAATTACATAATGAAATATCATTTTATATTAAATTAATATTCTGCTAGTTAGCACAAAAAAACAATGTGCACATTTACCTCAGTTTGATCTACAATACGAAGCTCATCATTAAACTTCTCCTCTAAGGTTGATAAATCCTCTTTGTAAGTTTTATACCCTCCAGCAACCTTGTATATCCTGTTTGTTATACTAGTTTTAATCGGCGTGTAAAGCTCTGTTAGCTTGTCTCTACAGAGCTTCTGCAACATCTCTACATTCTTTTGCTCAATTTCCGCCGCGATTTTTTCCATTTGTGTCTGAAAAATAAATGTTTTGTCGTTTAAGAAGAATATAAAACAGTACAAAATACATTAGTGTACAAAAACACCTAATACCGGGTAAATACTATAAACTTAACTCTATGAACAGTCTTTGTAGGATTTCTGTCGCAATTGCTTATCATGATGAACTTGAACGTATTCAACTAGAGGTTGTTAGAATTATCATTGGTGCAATCCAGTTGGTATCTTTCGCAAACCGTTACAAGGAAACCGCATTTACTACACATCTGAACTCTAAATCGTGATATATGATCCAGACTTATCACTCAAAAGAAAAATCTATTTCCTAAATATACTACAAAACTGACTATGTATTATTTTACCTCTGCAGATTTTTCCGCCTCATTTTTGTCATCAAACACAAGACACTTGTTAAGAGATATAAGCACGGACTTCTGAAATTTGAATCTAGCTTCCAGGAATTCTTTATTGGAATGCATGGGGAGTTGAAGTGTCTTCATCTCTTTGTCGAAATGCGCAACTGCTTTCTTTACCGCCTTTTCATTTTCAATCTTGGACATTATAGTCATTGCATCGTCAACACAAGGTATGCTGTTTTCCCTCATGGCCTTCACATATTCTCTAGCTAAGTTTGCCAACACTGATACAAAATATTTAAAGAAGTTTAATGTAATTATTATGATAAAACATTATCTCTATTCGTTTGTCATTCAATCTGTATGTGCCTAGAACAAAGTAAATGAAAAATACCGGCGAAGGCTTGTCACCATTACCAAAACAAATGTTGTTCAACCTAATATAGCTAAAGCAATGCTTACACAATTATTTTTCAGTAAGCTTTCTTTGCCACTGACTCAATGAGAGCTTTTAAGAACGACAAATGTCTGTCATCCTTCGTTAGTCCACAATTGGTTTGCTAACATTCTAGAATCTTCATTAAAGCAGCAATCCTATTCAAACTGGGGTACAATGTAAATGGTCATTCGATCTCGGTCAAGTTCGATTACGGGATACATCTAATGTCAGTCTAGAGTTATTGTCCCTAACAGAGCAAAATTGCCATATCTGACCTTGTTTGCACTCTTGAAGCTACATTAGTTGATCAATCATAACTTAATGTGGATAGAATGTGTATAACCACAAGACTTGGTGAAGAGTCAGATCGAACCTATACCTACAGAGTTACTGTGCCTGTATCTATTAAAATATATATATGTGACCCTGTTTACACTCTTGAGGGAACAGGCATAAGCAAACCTGGAGGAATATGTATAATAGCTAGATCATGGTTGGGTTTGATAATAGGCCATTTGATTTATATAGACTTAATATGTAAAAGAATTATTTTAGACAACATAGCATAGTGGTTCCCTACCAGGATTGTTCAATTCATACCCCTGAGGTCAAAATTGGCCCTGTCCTGACGTTCACTTGTTTTATACAGACTCACATACGGAGAACCTTAAAAAAATCTTTTCCAAAACCATGAGGCATAGAACTTACATAGCTGGTGTGTAGCAATACCTCATGGACAAAGGTTGTTCAAATTATAGCCTGGGTCAAAACTGACCCCGCCCCATGGGCCACATAACTTATATCAAATGTAAAGAAAATACTTTAAAAGTCTTCTTGAGTAAAACAATAAGGCGTGGAGCTTAAATATTTAATTTGTAGCATTGTCTAGCCGTACTCTACCAAGATAATTCGATTTATGCCTCTGGCGTCAAAATTGACCCTGCTCTTTTCACCTACTTAATTTTCTAAGTTACAGAGATGAAATTTGGAGATCTGATAATTTTCACTATTTTCAGCAGTTACCTGGGATGACCTTGGTCTTCACCTTTTGACCTACTTTTCTGGGTGTCTGAAGATGCGGCCTCGAATTTTAGACAATTTGTTCAGTTTCTGGGAACAAATTTCAATATTTAACTTGGGTGACCTTGACTACGAGTCTCAAGTGTATTTTATTACGCACCTTTTGCAACAATGAGTTTAAATTTGATGTTTTTGCCTATTACATATTCAGCAATCTTTTTCAGATTGTTTTCTTTTTAAGTCTTTGTGTGGTTCAAATCTGTATCATATCGGGTGAAATCCAGGACAAAAGATGATTTCAAAGAAATGATGAGCACACTTCGTCATTAAATATGGCTATTTAGCTTTTCTTTTATACGGCGCAAAATTTGGTTATATGCAAAGTTTGTAAAATGATTTCACAAATATAACTCGTACACTTTTAACAAGAGGGTAATGGTGGCTCTATATCGCTCACTTTAGTATAATAGCATTTTACGGTATAGAAATAAAAGCTGGAGAATATATACATGATAACGTGAGACTCTTTAAAGAAGTTCAACATTGAATGAAGCATCAGTATGCAAGAATTGAGATGTGGCTTCAAGAATGTTACCATGTTTGCCTACATGTAATCAGTAAGTTTGATTAAATTTCCACAATTTAATAAGAACTGTTACGATAATTAATATATCCTCTTCAGTGTTTACATTGTGTTTGAGTATTTGACCTAGATTTGATCCTGCATGATTATCTTTACTATTTCAAATAAGGACATGTATGGCGCAAGATTTATCATTAAGATTAAAATAATTTTCAAACTACATGTAGTTAATTGAAATGTTCGAAAAAATAACGAAGTCAATCATTCAGAAAGTCAATCGGGTTTACTATTTTCTATATATTTTTAATTTCTCGACCTTTTTGGCTCTTGATTTTGATTTTGATTTTAAAACAATGGACTTGCATATCATTAACATAAATGACACCAAAAAGGATTCATGTCAGCAGAAAGCAATACCATATAGTGCAGTACTTATAATTTCGATCACACAAGCTATTAAGGAAGAAAATACTTACTTACTACTTCCTGTCACGTGTTGCCTATTTACCAGCATCTTTGGCTCACATTGAAAGATGAAGGATGTGAATTTCATGGTATCTGCTGCAAACTCCTCTGAAAGGTCGCTATCATGCGTCTGCTCAAGTTTCGACATCACCTTTCTGCCTCCTGGACGATCGAATGTAAACACTTTCCTTCTTGTAAGTACTTTCTTATACACTCCCTTGGACGATTATATTTTTCATCCTCTGGAGTTGCAATTTGCCTTGATCTCAACATACTTCCAGGTATTCATCTGGTGTAATTGGTTTTCCATCGTGTTCTGGTTGTAGTAAAAGTCGCGAAGACACAGAACGAATTTTGGCAGCACGAAATCAAAATTGTTGTCATTGCCCATCCATCACATAATTTCCATGTTTTTCGACATTTCGGTGATAAAACTAAAGAAGACGTTAAGAAAATAAAATTTACTATATTTCTTATATCGAGGTTTGTCTCACTGTAGATATTTGAGTAGTAGCGCTTAAAATACCATGTCGTTCATGCATTTGAAACCAATCGTATACTGAATAAACGCAATTTAATGGTACAATAATGCATAATATTAATGAGTTTTATCAGATATGAGTTTTTTCACATTAATTTGATGTGAAGGACCTATATAGTACAAAGAAAGACAGAATGTAAAGGTAACAATTCCTACAAAAGTAAACTACCTTCATAACGAGCTACTAGATCATTCCTGAGCTATATGATAACGCTTTTTAAATGTGGCACTTCATAGATACGTCCATTTTTTTGGTATTATTTACATATATATACGTTTTCTTTGAAAACAAAACAACAATTTGTGCTCTTATTAGGCTGTAGGGTATGTGAATAAGCCCAATTCTTGTTAGTAAGGACCATCGAACCCAAATCGAATCTTTGATTAAAACGTGCAATATCCGTTATTTCAATAGAAGAATACTCAGCATAGCATATTTATAGCATATGTATGTAAATAAAACCGGCCCTAAAACTCTGGGAATGTTCATAAACAAACTAAATAGCACAAAAACACCTTAATGTGTTATCACCAAGGCTCTTAATGTAATTTTTGAATGTGTTTTAAGTAAATACTAGATGGATATATTGCCATATCAAATTGACGGTAAGATGAGTTTAAAGAAAAATAGGCAGTCCTAAAAAGTTACCCATTTTCAGACTAAGATGAACAATTGTAATACCATTTCACCAGAACTGTTGACGTAATAGCCAGTAAACATTAATGTCAGTACCTTATTTGACCTCTTGCAATCGCTTTTTATTCTTATGAACAAACATAATAGAAATCGAAGGCGAACGGAATATGTCGCCTTCATGGGGTAGGACGTATCATGTAGCCCAGTGGCTTTATGGAAAACATGAGTCTGTGTGTAACGGCGGCTATTCTCTGGCGGTATCGGTGCTATACTGGGGGCATGTTAAAGAACCAAGGGTCTATTCGTAAAAAGAGCCAGGGTC
>JAFMSR010002541.1:0-23140 GCA_022818135.1 Saxidomus purpurata
AACATAAAAAATAGAATCTTTGGAAGTAATAAAACTTAACCTAAAAGTTTCAGCTATGCATTCCCAGTCATTATCGATAAAATCAGCGGTTTAAAGTATACTGCAGTACCGTAAACCATTCAATAATCTATATAGAGCTCACTGGCGCCAGAGTACTAAACTGCCCTGTAATTTTAACAAAATACCCCAATTTTACCAAAATAATACCATTTCATGAAAAAAAAACACAAAACATTGTCAAAAAGTCATTTTCAGTCAAACCCCCGTATACACTGTTCTATATTATTCACATGGTGTTGAACGTTTTCGACAGGGGGTCCGGTCTCCGCTCTTTTATTTTCATTCAAACACGCAACTGAAGATCAACAGCGGCCGCATTTAACAGACAATATATTTATCTACAACACTGGTAAGTTTCACTTTTCAAAACGTTACTGTTTCTAAAAAACTCTTCAAGAATATTGAGCTGTATCGCTCTCTCTGTTTTCCTGATGTTTTCTGTCACTGCCGACTTCCGGTTCACCGAAAGTTGAAGTGCTCGATTTGTAACAAGCGATCTGATTGGCTGACGTCATACGTGTGTCTGCAACGTAAATAATTTGAATAGAAATACATAACGCTAAAAAATAATTCGGTTCCATACTTTCTACGCTAATTTGAAGCAAGTCATGAATGAAAGTACCAATGAAACATCAAGTTTTAACGAACTTATACAATGGTAATGCAGTTCAATGCGTTTTTATTGTAAAAAAGGCACATGAAATAGGTCCGTTTTTGACAGTCAGCTGTATGCATTGGTACTTGACACATACACTTGTCAGTGTTCTAAATGTCATGCAAATACACTGGCGCCAGAGTACTAAACTGCCCTGTAATTTTAACAAAATACCCCAATTTTACCAAAATAATACCATTTCATGAAAAAAAAAACACAAAACATTGTCAAAAAGTCATTTTCAGTCAAACCCCCGTATACACTGTTCTATATTATTCACATGGTGTTGAACGTTTTCGACAGGGGGTCCGGTCTCCGCTCTTTTATTTTCATTCAAACACGCAACTGAAGATCAACAGCGGCCGCATTTAACAGACAATATATTTATCTACAACACTGGTAAGTTTCACTTTTCAAAACGTTACCGTTTCTAAAAAACTCTTCAAGAATATTGAGCTGTATCGCTCTCTCTGTTTTCCTGATGTTTTCTGTCACTGCCAACTTCCGGGTCACCGCACATGACCTTTCAATTTTGTAAGAATTATTTTCATTGGTTGAAAATATTCCGCGAGATATTTCCCGTACTATGTCAAATTGATGCACGTCGCATATAAACATGTTGAATTCTGAGCAGTCTTTGGCTTTAAATGCCGCTGTAAGTGGACATAACCTGTTAATATATGGACAAGCTGGCACAGGAAAGACACACACTGTGAAAAGTATTTACAAAACTTTAAGCAAGGAGCGTAAAGTGGTACTTCTATGCACAACTGGAATGGCGTGTTTACAATACAGTGATTTTGACGCACGAACTGTCCACAGGTACTGAATGTTTATATGTTGGGTATGTTGTGTAAAAAGTAATGACTAAATATTCCTGATAATTACATATTATGTACTGCAGAAAAGATCGTAGTGGATTGAGAAGAAATCATCATCACATATCAATGACCTAAAACAATCGTGTCGTATGTGTACACTAGTTGTCTGCCCATCAATGGTTATCTTGTTACATGTATGTATGTATGTATTTTTTCAGTACTAAGTACCAAGGATAACAAAATAAAGAGCAATCTCTTATTGAACAATGCTGTGCTAAAGCTACCATACTACATTCAGTTCTTGTAAAACCTCATTTACACTATACACAGTTTCTATTAGATTTTCACAGAACTAGATCGGAAGGTAGAATGCAATGTGTACGTTAGCTGTATTGAGAATTTGGCCTCGCTGTGCAAAAACCGGTTATTGTAAAACTTCGTAAACACTCGACTGTACGTCAGTCAGAATGTTGTTTGCAACGAGTACAGACTCTGTCATGAGTCATGACTGTAAAACAACTTGGGATATAACTCCTGATATAATTAACAGTTTTTTTCTGGCCCGAATTTTCCCCCTTTTTCTTTAATGTAAATATGATTAAAACATACTCCATTTCGATCCAAAGAGCATACTTTGAATCTGCAACGGGAACTTATGAGTTTTTATCCTGTCATATCATAAGCAATATTCAATTCTGGATTTCTTTAAACCAGCTACATAGAGCTGTATACATGTACTGTAAATGTACATGCATTACTCACTGCTTCTGATAAATTACAAATTTGTCAATGTGCTGTATCTGTAATTTATGTAAATAAAAAGTGAACTTAGTATACACATGTATATGTGATCAAATATTGCCAATTTAAACATAGTGTTTTTTTTTCTTATTAATCCTTGTAGTTATTTACTATTATTGAACGTTTTCATACTGGACGTCCGATGAGTATTTTTAAAAAAATTATTGCGTTGAATTAAAAAATACTTGTTTAATATATATTTTAGTTCGATAAGTAAACATCGTATATAAGGAACTTGTTCGATATATGGATTTCAAGACCTCCTGATATAAGGAACAAATTTGATAGGTGCCAAGGAGTTCGTTAAAAGCGGAGTTTACTGTATGTCTTTACTGCGCAAAAACGTACAGTACTGTATCTAATTATTTTGAGGCCTTGTAAATGAGGTCGCATTTTCCACTGTTGGTGTATTTTCACATAACAAAGTCAAAAGGTTATAAAACTGAATCACTTCCTTTTTTCAGCTGGGCTGGCCTGTATGACGGACGTTATGATGTTCTTACATTAAGAAATCTGGTTCTGACTGATGACAAATTTGAAAATATAAGAGAAAATGTAAAATCAACAGAAGTTATAATTATAAATGAAATTTCAATGTTATCTCAGAAACTTTTTGAACAGGTAGAGGCAGTCTGTAGTGTTGTTCGTAACCAAGAAAAGTATTTTGGAGGAATACAAATAATATTGTGTGGAGACTTCTTTCAGTTAGCTCCAGTTCCGGATGAGTTACATAATGATAATGGACAGTTTTGTTTTGAGAGTGAGGTGTTCAAAAACTGTATAACGCATAAATATTTTCTTAAGCAAGTGATGCGGCAAGAAGAAGAGCTTTTGGTAAAAGCAGTAAGGGAGTCAGCAGTTGGAACTGTTTCAGAAGAAACAGATATTTTCCTGAAAAAATTAAGTAGACCACTGCCTACTGACATAAACACAGTTCATCTTTTTGCAAAAAATATTGACTCTACAATATTTAATAACGAATGTCTTGAAAAATCAACTGAAGAAGGCAAGATATACAAAGCAGTCCAAAATACTGGGAGTAACAAATATCTGAATAAAATTTTAGCCATAAATTATCTGCATTTAAAGATTAATTGTCCGGTGATTCTTCTAGTAAACCTTGGAGGGAAGCTAGTAAATGGATTGAAAGGATCTGTGAAATACTTAAAAGATGAAACTGTTACAGTCTTTTTTTCAAGTATAAATGAAACTCATGAAATCAAGAGATACTTGTTTTCAAAATACAGTGTAAGAGAAAAGTGTGTTGTAGCACAGCGGGAACAGTTTCCGCTTGTTTTAGGTTACAGTATGACAATTCACAAAGCACAAGGCATGACTCTACAAAATGTTGCTGTCAATTGCAAAGGGATATTCCAAGCTGGACAGTTATCTGTGGCTATTGGTAGAGCAGTCTCTTCAAACAATTTACAACTACTGAATTATAGGAAAGGTTTATGCTATATACCAAAACCTGTGATTTCAAAGTTTTACAACACAGAGAGTTGTCAGTACTTGACTGATTTCAGTTGTTGTTTGAACAAGGTAAATAAATTAACAGGAACTGAGTCTGAAACTGTACCAAATGATGATTCAGATTCTGATTTTGATGTAAATGAAATTGACTTTATTGAACAAAATCTTTTTGAAGATACAATTGATGTTACAGAATCACAATTACCAGGCTATATTAATGTTGACAAATTAAAGTCATTAAATATTTTAAATGAGCCAGTAACAGACCTACATAGAAAAATGAATAAACTTTGTGAAAATTGTGACATTGCAAGACTAACAAACTTTTGTAAAGTTGAATATAACCGGATTAAGGAAGAGTTATTGTCCACTGTATCTCCAGATATTACAACAAAAAGCAAAGAGTGGACATCCATTTTGGCATCTAATCATCAACACATGACCAGTGTGAAATACTATGAAGAGGTGAAAAACTTGTTTTGTGTTAAAGAACTGTCACCAGTGCATAAAAATTTTGCCGCGAATATCGTTACTGAAATATTAAAATTGTCAGTACATAACATTGCAGAAAGAGTAACGTTTGGCCAGCAGTCAGTACCAGCTGCTTCCATGTCAGATGCTGGGAAAGGCAAAATCAGGCATGTTGGTGGAATGTGTGTAGCTAAAATATCCCAACATTATATCAGCTGTATAATGTCTAATCAGAACAACCCAGACAAGAACATACAAAAATCAGTAAAAGAGTCAGAAATTAAATTGAAGTTATTAAAACAAATGGTTGCAGATAGAGATTTAGATTATCAGACTGATAAAACTCTGCAAGAAATTGAACGAAAGCAAAATGTTCGAAAGGCCCTGACTTACATCAGTGATCTATGTTTTCAATTCTTTTTGAACTTGAATGGACAAGTAAATAGACTTTTGAGTACAGAAATGTTTAAGTTACAGAAAAAAAATGTTTTTGACTACACCTTTTCTGAGTTGGAAAATGATGAGGATATGCAGATGTTGTTTTCAGAGTTATTTATGGAAGATACTGCTTTTCCAGACATTATTCACTCTTTGTATAAGGAAATAGTGCAAAAATACTTGATGGTGTGTCATAAACAACTACTTAAAGACACTAAGGACAGACTTAATATTGTTAAGAAGACTGCACACAGGTAAGAAATCAAGAAGAAAACTGAGAAAAGAAAATCAGAAATAGAACTATCGTTGAAGGACATTGCCACAGATTCTTCTGAAAATAAAGATACCTCACATATGAAACTGAAGTTAAATTGTATGGCAAATGAAAATTATTTAACAGGAAGAGAGTTCACAAAAGCTCAATTAATGAAACTGTGTTCTGCATATGGAGTAGCTTTTACCAAAAGTATGAGAAAAACAGATCTTGCTAACGTTCTGAGAGAAAACATAATCAAAGCAGAAAAAGTGCTAAATCCAGACCTACTGTCTGCTGATGTATCAGAGCCATCAACTTCTAATGTAGCACAACCAAGGAAGCGGGCCAAGATTCCAGGCAAGGGTAAGGGGAAAGGAAAGGGTAAAAAGGCAGCAGCAAAAACATATTACTGCCAGACATGTGCAGAAGAATATATAGACGGTGAAGAATGGATACAATGTGAAAACTGCCATCTTTGGTTTCATAGAACTTGTGGAGATATATCAGATGAGGTGTGGGACGAGTTACAATTACAAGAGTATCCATGGGCCTGCAAGTCCTGTTCTGCATAGTTTACGTCGTGATGGCTAACAAGGTATATACATTTCTTTATTTGATAAAGTTCAATAGCAACTTGTAATCTAAGAAAAGATTGACTTTAAAGTAAGATATCTTATAAGATATGACATACTTAGTAGATATTAAACAGAGTTTTTTTTCTGGTTTGAAAGTGGCGTTACATTTTTACCCCCTTTTTCCAAAAGGAGGGGGTGTATAAGGGGGTTATGTGTTTATATGGGGGTATACAGTAATGATTAAGTAGAGATGCATCTACCAGTACTTTATGGATCCTTTTCTGTATGATAAATCAGACCCAAAATTATAAACTGTATTAAGTACCCATCAGAAAATGGATACCAGGTCAGGAGGCAGAGTGCTATACTGAGTTCATAGGTAGTATGTAAGGCCAGCATTTTTTTATTTTCTGTTTTACGGGAAATTTTTCAAAACAAATGAGTAGGGGGAAGGGAGATGGGGGATGGGAGAAATAAAAATAAATCCCAGAAATTAATCTTTTGCAGACGAGTATTGCTGCAGTAGTTACCTACACTAGCAGTAGTATCACAGCAGTACTTTAAGAAATGTGTACCACAAATTAGCTTCAGTAGTCACCTCTTATACCAGATGCAATGTTAAATCGCAACAGTGGGACACATTTTAGTTTTCCTTTATCAGTGACTAATAACAAACCTTATTTTCAGTCACAAAATAAATGTATAATACAGTGAAAATATCAACATTTTTATCTTTCAAAATATTTATTGTAAAATATATAGGTATGTAACAACATTCTTATTCTGATATCTGTCACAATAAGTAAAGTCAGGATGCTATATATTTATAGTTCATAAATAAAATTTATTTCTTAAATCAATTTTTGTGTGAAAATTTTACTTTCTCTTAGTCTGCTGAAGTTCTAAAATGGGAATAAACTTGCCTGTCTCTCAATTTGGACAGCACCAAAAACTGTTCAAAGTTGTGCTTGGTGAAAATTAACTGACTGAATATTAAAAGAAGCACAAATGTACAGGTTGATCATGATCTGCACTTGTAGCAGACACAAAATGATTTGTTGTTAGCAGGTTTAGGGACATAACCCGTCTGACACTTGGTGATTTTCTTATCTTTGACTGCAAAAACATTTTACTATGAACCTGACTTATCCTTTTGTTGAAGCTGGAAATAGCCTGAACTAATACAAAAGAGTTAGTTGTGACCATGTGTATTTGAATTACATCTCCTGCTGTAAATTAAAGATTGTAAACACTGGAGAAAATTTTAAGATGACCAACTAAATACATTTGAAAGTGTATACAGTGTTTACAAATAAAACAAAATTCAGTTTTACATGAAAACTGTATAGCGGTACTTCAAACCAGACACTTTCAAAACTCATTCTGTAAATAGTAGAGTTTTATCTAGAAGACTGAAATGGTGTGCCATAGCAAAAAACAGCAACAAAACATACCCAGATTATACAGCAGATGTACAAAAAAACAAGTACAAAGTGTACAATTGTAGAAATATATTATGATAGAAAATATGACATAAATCTATGACACTTACTGAAATGTGATTGAACAATAATGTAAAATTACAGTTCACCAGAATTTTCAGTACTTTGAAATTAAAAGCTGTACTACATTCTAATACACTTTCTCTTTAGAGGGCCTGGTTTTGAAATATTGAAAGGTTGAATGGACTTCCTTTTTGCAGATGCTGCATTGCTTTTCTTAGAAACAGCATTTTGACCTAGAATGGTAGCATTAATTCCATATTTATACTGGTGAACAGTTGGATTGGTATTAGAACCATGGCAAATTGTTCTCTGCTGGCAAAAAAAGTTTTCAATTATGTCACTGTAAGTTTCTTTACTAATGAACATTTTGGCCCTAGCAGAAGCAGAAACATCAGTATGCTTTTCTACAGACTCAAACCAGGTTTCAAGCCAAATTTCAAAGCTCTTTAAGCAAGCCAGACGGGGGTCATTTAGGTCTGAAATCGGTCTTCGGTCTCGAAACAGCTCAATAACTGCACTTGTATGCTCAAGAAGTTCAATAGACATGTCCAAATAAGAGCAATCAGACAAAGAACCTTGATATGTTTTCATTAGATGAAGCATCTCTTTGTTTAGTACATCTTCAGCCAGATGATTTCGCATTTTAGACACTTTGGTCAAAAAAATATGGTCATTGGTTAACTTTTGATGCACACGCATAGGATTATGTGACCTATCCCAGTTAAAAGCTTCAATCCAATGTTCCCATACTATACATTTTTTGTTAACAACCAGTTTACGGGTACAAATTTCATGATCACCACTTGCATTTATATTGTTTCTAAGTTTTTTTATATTGTGAGAATAGTCCATTATCAATGTAACATTTTCATCTCCATATGGATTTTTTGCTGTAAAGTTTAGAGATTTGGCTTCCTCTTTATCTTTAAAATGCATCATTTGGAAAGCTCGATTGTTACTTGCTCCATCCAAACAAACATAGTCAGTAGTAAATTCATATGTTGACAATTTTGCAATAGCTTCCCATATTGTCATGTATAGCTCTGGAACATTTGCACCAGTTGAAGGGAAATAGGCAAATGGAAAGCGAAAACCATCATATGATAGAAATAAAAATTGTAAAACATGTGTTGCGAGGCGCAATTCATTTTTATGACTATTTAGTTTATACAAATCATCTGCAAAACTACCCATGTCCACAAGTCCATCAACAGTATTCTTACCCCCATAAAACCCCATTTTTAAGTCTTCTTGTATAGCCATTTCATCCAATATCAAACCTCCTCTCATGTCAACATTAAGTCTTTTGGCTTCATTAAACATCCATGATAGCATATTATTGTTTAAACCAGGAGTTTGATCAAAGCAGTTTTTGTATCTTTGCAGAAGATTGATGGATGGCAGAAATAGCATTCCACTGCTGCACAATGATGAATATGCCTGAGGGCTGCGATTCCATAAAGTGAGACAGACCTGGACAATTTCCTTATCCCATCGCCTACATCTTGGGTTTTTATCAGATTGGTTACAAATGTTACTTTGTGCTGTTAAGATTTTTAACATAAGGTCACTACAACCTGAAAATAGAATTATTAATTTATTAATATTTTATTGGATCTTGTTATAAAATATACAAGAACAAGTAATTCATAGATCAATGAAAAGTGGAAATTTGGATTTGGCTACTAGTTTTCATAACATTAGTAACATCTTTACAAAATTTCAATAAATTACTAGTAATATCACAAATTTTCCAAATTCTAGAAATATTTTTGTAAGATATTTTCATTTTATTAATTTGAAAGCTTTTTTTTTATATAAAAATATAATTACCTGGAAATAGAGACTTTAATATGGATAATCTGTCTTCTGGTGGATCATTGCAAGACTTTTCTTTAGGTTTTACAGACTGATTTTGGCACAATAAACACACTGATGCATATGCATTCAGAGGTACAAATCCTTTACACTTTCTAGCAGAAAGTCTATATTCCAACCCATTCTCATCCCCATTTTTTAACCACTGCTGTAACATACTGTTCTTAGATACATTACTGTTTTTCTCTACAAGCTTGCCACAACAAACTTTAGCTTGTTTAACTGTGTTAAATACTATGTTTGCATCCACTGAGGTTGTCAATGTAATGTTTTCAAGTCCTATGTCAGACAATGAGGCTTCATTTTCACCAATTAACACTGTAACATTGTTGTCACTGGATATACGGACAGTTTTAATCTGTTTTTGGTTGTTGACTGTATAGCCAGAGTAGCAAATGTAGGAGGTTATACTGTCTACCTCAGTCATTCTGACAAATCCAAAATTTGCAGCTGTTTCTTCAAGTATAGGTTGTGTGCAAGGTTGTGGGCATAGAAAGTTCTGTCTGAGTCCTCTGAATTTGCTGGGACCATTTTGATGCACTACTTTAACATTCTCAAAAAGTTTTGGTAGAATCTGGCCAATTGCCTTCTTTGGTAGCACATTACCACTGTGTTCTTTTAAATACAAGCTGTACACATCTGCAGAGCTGACACTAACTGTCCCAGGCACTTGCATGTACTTCCTCTGTAACCTGTAAAACATATTGTTTTCTGTTTAAATTGTATCCTTATACAGTCAAACCTGTGAACAAGGTTATAGAGCTGCATTTAAATGGAAAGTTATTAATTCAGTGGAAGAGAAATGGTAACTTTTGATAGTTAACTGGATTTAATTGTTTTGAGATTCACCCACCTAAGCTTGTAAGTCATTGTTTTGCTATATAATGCATTCATTAGGAGGAGGGAGCATTTAAACAGGGTTTACAGTAGGTGATGAAATTATCAAAGCAATCTCAATCATAGTGGACAAAGTATCATCAAATTTAAAAGAAAGACATTTAGTTTAGATTTATACTCTTAGAAAATGTATTATTACCAAAATCTAAGTTAAAATATAGGAATATGAATTTATATACAAATTGCTATGTCTTTTTAATAAACTGTAGTGAAATCTTTTTGGAATATCCTTTTCAAAAATGGAAAATACACCTATCACTATTTTGTATGTAGCTGATAAGAGAAACAAAACTGTATTACTTTTAAAGTTCTTACAAGCATGTTTGTTTGAAACATTCATTATGTTTAAGTGTTAAAAGATGTTTCTTTCAAAAGAAAAATATATTCTGGTAATTTTGAACAGTAATATTACTTCACATCCTTTGACAAATTCATAATAAAAAAAGAGTAAGTAGAGATAATTACAGAAGGACTGTGATTACAAAGTTCTGTGTTTTGGACACTTCACATTGTAAGTTTGTGTTTCGCACATTTTTCCTATTACTGGAGTTACAAAGTTCTACATTACTATCTATCAACTAAATCCCTTAGAACAGATCTTGTATCATGTAAAAAAACTTATTTTTTATTTCTGTTACAGTAGATAAATGTTGATAAATGATAATGCACTTATTTTGCAAGTTAAGGCAGTAAATTGTTAAAGATGACACTTCTTATCTTTAGTAAAGTGTTGATTACCTCTAAATAATAACAGAGAGAAATGTGTGACATTATTCTGCTGAAAACACAAATTTCATATTATACTTTCAACT
Organism: Saxidomus purpurata; assembly: GCA_022818135.1. Classification (NCBI taxonomy): domain Eukaryota; kingdom Metazoa; phylum Mollusca; class Bivalvia; order Venerida; family Veneridae; genus Saxidomus; species Saxidomus purpurata. Next base: position 10,643 of record JAFMSR010002541.1, read on the forward strand.
TTTAACTTATTGGCAAATTAGCAAATTACTTGCCTTTGGTCATTTACATTGTATAAGAAGTATTAAATTGAAAAAAAAACTTTAGGAAAAGTATTACTTCAAAAGAACTAACACAAGGAAATATTTGTTAAATTTATCAAGAAAACTAGTCAAAAGAGAACCTCTTACTTTAAATCTGATTTGATAATGGGTCACAATAAAACTTTTTTTTTGAGGGGCAGGGGGAAGGGGTGGGGATCACTTGTGTAGGATTTACATAGTATTTATTGTAGGGCTACATGTATATAGATTTTATTTACATGTATATTTGTTTCAAACAGGGGTGCCACAAGGATTACTTTATATATAGCTTATATAAGGTATATGGGAATTATATGCACACAATAAGTATAGTTATGTAGCATTTGTATAGCTTCAAGAACACCAACAACAGTATGTATCAAGTAGCAGTGCATGAAACAGTCTGGAATGACTGTGAAAAACGGACCATTTTCGTGTGTCTTGTTTTGCAATAAAAATGCATTGAACTACAAAATTTACTTTATATATAGCTTATATAAAATATATAGAATATATATTCACGCATACATTATAGTTATATAGTATTTGCATGACATTTAGAACACTGACAAGTGTATGTGTCAAGTACCAATGCATACAGCTGACTGTCAAAAACGGACCTATTTCATGTGCCTTTTTTACAATAAAAACGCATTGAACTGCATTACCATTGTATAAGTTCGTTAAAACTTGATGTTTCATTGGTACTTTCATTCATGACTTGCTTCAAATTAGCGTAGAAAGTATGGAACCGAATTATTTTTTAGCGTTATGTATTTCTATTCAAATTATTTACGTTGCAGACACACGTATGACGTCAGCCAATCAGATCGCTTGTTACAAATCGAGCACTTCAACTTTCGGTGAACCGGAAGTCGGCAGTGACAGAAAACATCAGGAAAACAGAGAGAGCGATACAGCTCAATATTCTTGAAGAGTTTTTTAGAAACAGTAACGTTTTGAAAAGTGAAACTTACCAGTGTTGTAGATAAATATATTGTCTGTTAAATGCGGCCGCTGTTGATCTTCAGTTGCGTGTTTGAATGAAAATAAAAGAGCGGAGACCGGACCCCCTGTCGAAAACGTTCAACACCATGTGAATAATATAGAACAGTGTATACGGGGGTTTGACTGAAAATGACTTTTTGACAATGTTTTGTGTTTTTTTTTCATGAAATGGTATTATTTTGGTAAAATTGGGGTATTTTGTTAAAATTACAGGGCAGTTTAGTACTCTGGCGCCAGTGTGCAAATACTATATAACTATAATGTATGCGTGAATATATATTCTATATATTTTATATAAGCTATATATAAAGTAAATTTTGTAGTTCAATGCATTTTTATTGCAAAACAAGACACACGAAAATGGTCCGTTTTTCACAGTCATTCCAGACTGTTTCATGCACTGCTACTTGATACATACTGTTGTTGGTGTTCTTGAAGCTATACAAATGCTACATAACTATACTTATTGTGTGCATATAATTCCCATATACCTTATATAAGCTATATATAAAGTAATCCTTGTGGCACCCCTGTTTGAAACAAATATACATGTAAATAAAATCTATATACATGTAGCCCTACAATAAATACTATGTAAATCCTACACAAGTGATCCCCACCCCTTCCCCCTGCCCCTCAAAAAAAAAGTTTTATTGTGACCCATTATCAAATCAGATTTAAAGTAAGAGGTTCTCTTTTGACTAGTTTTCTTGATAAATTTAACAAATATTTCCTTGTGTTAGTTCTTTTGAAGTAATACTTTTCCTAAAGTTTTTTTTTTCAATTTAATACTTCTTATACAATGTAAATGACCAAAGGCAAGTAATTTGCTAATTTGCCAATAAGTTAAAAGTTGAAAGTATAATATGAAATTTGTGTTTTCAGCAGAATAATGTCACACATTTCTCTCTGTTATTATTTAGAGGTAATCAACACTTTACTAAAGATAAGAAGTGTCATCTTTAACAATTTACTGCCTTAACTTGCAAAATAAGTGCATTATCATTTATCAACATTTATCTACTGTAACAGAAATAAAAAATAAGTTTTTTTACATGATACAAGATCTGTTCTAAGGGATTTAGTTGATAGATAGTAATGTAGAACTTTGTAACTCCAGTAATAGGAAAAATGTGCGAAACACAAACTTACAATGTGAAGTGTCCAAAACACAGAACTTTGTAATCACAGTCCTTCTGTAATTATCTCTACTTACTCTTTTTTTTATTATGAATTTGTCAAAGGATGTGAAGTAATATTACTGTTCAAAATTACCAGAATATATTTTTCTTTTGAAAGAAACATCTTTTAACACTTAAACATAATGAATGTTTCAAACAAACATGCTTGTAAGAACTTTAAAAGTAATACAGTTTTGTTTCTCTTATCAGCTACATACAAAATAGTGATAGGTGTATTTTCCATTTTTGAAAAGGATATTCCAAAAAGATTTCACTACAGTTTATTAAAAAGACATAGCAATTTGTATATAAATTCATATTCCTATATTTTAACTTAGATTTTGGTAATAATACATTTTCTAAGAGTATAAATCTAAACTAAATGTCTTTCTTTTAAATTTGATGATACTTTGTCCACTATGATTGAGATTGCTTTGATAATTTCATCACCTACTGTAAACCCTGTTTAAATGCTCCCTCCTCCTAATGAATGCATTATATAGCAAAACAATGACTTACAAGCTTAGGTGGGTGAATCTCAAAACAATTAAATCCAGTTAACTATCAAAAGTTACCATTTCTCTTCCACTGAATTAATAACTTTCCATTTAAATGCAGCTCTATAACCTTGTTCACAGGTTTGACTGTATAAGGATACAATTTAAACAGAAAACAATATGTTTTACAGGTTACAGAGGAAGTACATGCAAGTGCCTGGGACAGTTAGTGTCAGCTCTGCAGATGTGTACAGCTTGTATTTAAAAGAACACAGTGGTAATGTGCTACCAAAGAAGGCAATTGGCCAGATTCTACCAAAACTTTTTGAGAATGTTAAAGTAGTGCATCAAAATGGTCCCAGCAAATTCAGAGGACTCAGACAGAACTTTCTATGCCCACAACCTTGCACACAACCTATACTTGAAGAAACAGCTGCAAATTTTGGATTTGTCAGAATGACTGAGGTAGACAGTATAACCTCCTACATTTGCTACTCTGGCTATACAGTCAACAACCAAAAACAGATTAAAACTGTCCGTATATCCAGTGACAACAATGTTACAGTGTTAATTGGTGAAAATGAAGCCTCATTGTCTGACATAGGACTTGAAAACATTACATTGACAACCTCAGTGGATGCAAACATAGTATTTAACACAGTTAAACAAGCTAAAGTTTGTTGTGGCAAGCTTGTAGAGAAAAACAGTAATGTATCTAAGAACAGTATGTTACAGCAGTGGTTAAAAAATGGGGATGAGAATGGGTTGGAATATAGACTTTCTGCTAGAAAGTGTAAAGGATTTGTACCTCTGAATGCATATGCATCAGTGTGTTTATTGTGCCAAAATCAGTCTGTAAAACCTAAAGAAAAGTCTTGCAATGATCCACCAGAAGACAGATTATCCATATTAAAGTCTCTATTTCCAGGTAATTATATTTTTATATAAAAAAAAGCTTTCAAATTAATAAAATGAAAATATCTTACAAAAATATTTCTAGAATTTGGAAAATTTGTGATATTACTAGTAATTTATTGAAATTTTGTAAAGATGTTACTAATGTTATGAAAACTAGTAGCCAAATCCAAATTTCCACTTTTCATTGATCTATGAATTACTTGTTCTTGTATATTTTATAACAAGATCCAATAAAATATTAATAAATTAATAATTCTATTTTCAGGTTGTAGTGACCTTATGTTAAAAATCTTAACAGCACAAAGTAACATTTGTAACCAATCTGATAAAAACCCAAGATGTAGGCGATGGGATAAGGAAATTGTCCAGGTCTGTCTCACTTTATGGAATCGCAGCCCTCAGGCATATTCATCATTGTGCAGCAGTGGAATGCTATTTCTGCCATCCATCAATCTTCTGCAAAGATACAAAAACTGCTTTGATCAAACTCCTGGTTTAAACAATAATATGCTATCATGGATGTTTAATGAAGCCAAAAGACTTAATGTTGACATGAGAGGAGGTTTGATATTGGATGAAATGGCTATACAAGAAGACTTAAAAATGGGGTTTTATGGGGGTAAGAATACTGTTGATGGACTTGTGGACATGGGTAGTTTTGCAGATGATTTGTATAAACTAAATAGTCATAAAAATGAATTGCGCCTCGCAACACATGTTTTACAATTTTTATTTCTATCATATGATGGTTTTCGCTTTCCATTTGCCTATTTCCCTTCAACTGGTGCAAATGTTCCAGAGCTATACATGACAATATGGGAAGCTATTGCAAAATTGTCAACATATGAATTTACTACTGACTATGTTTGTTTGGATGGAGCAAGTAACAATCGAGCTTTCCAAATGATGCATTTTAAAGATAAAGAGGAAGCCAAATCTCTAAACTTTACAGCAAAAAATCCATATGGAGATGAAAATGTTACATTGATAATGGACTATTCTCACAATATAAAAAAACTTAGAAACAATATAAATGCAAGTGGTGATCATGAAATTTGTACCCGTAAACTGGTTGTTAACAAAAAATGTATAGTATGGGAACATTGGATTGAGGCTTTTAACTGGGATAGGTCACATAATCCTATGCGTGTGCATCAAAAGTTAACCAATGACCATATTTTTTTGACCAAAGTGTCTAAAATGCGAAATCATCTGGCTGAAGATGTACTAAACAAAGAGATGCTTCATCTAATGAAAACATATCAAGGTTCTTTGTCTGATTGCTCTTATTTGGACATGTCTATTGAACTTCTTGAGCATACAAGTGCAGTTATTGAGCTGTTTCGAGACCGAAGACCGATTTCAGACCTAAATGACCCCCGTCTGGCTTGCTTAAAGAGCTTTGAAATTTGGCTTGAAACCTGGTTTGAGTCTGTAGAAAAGCATACTGATGTTTCTGCTTCTGCTAGGGCCAAAATGTTCATTAGTAAAGAAACTTACAGTGACCTGATAAGCATGATTAGGGGATTTTTAGAAATATGTGCCCGTAGAATTAATGTCCATGAAAGAAGCTTGGTTCCTGCAGGCTTAAACAGCGACATAATTGAAAACTTTTTTTGCCAGCAGAGAACAATTTGCCATGGTTCTAATACCAATCCAACTGTTCACCAGTATAAATATGGAATTAATGCTACCATTCTAGGTCAAAATGCTGTTTCTAAGAAAAGCAATGCAGCATCTGCAAAAAGGAAGTCCATTCAACCTTTCAATATTTCAAAACCAGGCCCTCTAAAGAGAAAGTGTATTAGAATGTAGTACAGCTTTTAATTTCAAAGTACTGAAAATTCTGGTGAACTGTAATTTTACATTATTGTTCAATCACATTTCAGTAAGTGTCATAGATTTATGTCATATTTTCTATCATAATATATTTCTACAATTGTACACTTTGTACTTGTTTTTTTGTACATCTGCTGTATAATCTGGGTATGTTTTGTTGCTGTTTTTTGCTATGGCACACCATTTCAGTCTTCTAGATAAAACTCTACTATTTACAGAATGAGTTTTGAAAGTGTCTGGTTTGAAGTACCGCTATACAGTTTTCATGTAAAACTGAATTTTGTTTTATTTGTAAACACTGTATACACTTTCAAATGTATTTAGTTGGTCATCTTAAAATTTTCTCCAGTGTTTACAATCTTTAATTTACAGCAGGAGATGTAATTCAAATACACATGGTCACAACTAACTCTTTTGTATTAGTTCAGGCTATTTCCAGCTTCAACAAAAGGATAAGTCAGGTTCATAGTAAAATGTTTTTGCAGTCAAAGATAAGAAAATCACCAAGTGTCAGACGGGTTATGTCCCTAAACCTGCTAACAACAAATCATTTTGTGTCTGCTACAAGTGCAGATCATGATCAACCTGTACATTTGTGCTTCTTTTAATATTCAGTCAGTTAATTTTCACCAAGCACAACTTTGAACAGTTTTTGGTGCTGTCCAAATTGAGAGACAGGCAAGTTTATTCCCATTTTAGAACTTCAGCAGACTAAGAGAAAGTAAAATTTTCACACAAAAATTGATTTAAGAAATAAATTTTATTTATGAACTATAAATATATAGCATCCTGACTTTACTTATTGTGACAGATATCAGAATAAGAATGTTGTTACATACCTATATATTTTACAATAAATATTTTGAAAGATAAAAATGTTGATATTTTCACTGTATTATACATTTATTTTGTGACTGAAAATAAGGTTTGTTATTAGTCACTGATAAAGGAAAACTAAAATGTGTCCCACTGTTGCGATTTAACATTGCATCTGGTATAAGAGGTGACTACTGAAGCTAATTTGTGGTACACATTTCTTAAAGTACTGCTGTGATACTACTGCTAGTGTAGGTAACTACTGCAGCAATACTCGTCTGCAAAAGATTAATTTCTGGGATTTATTTTTATTTCTCCCATCCCCCCATCCCCCTTCCCCCTACTCATTTGTTTTGAAAAATTTCCCGTAAAACAGAAAATAAAAAATGCTGGCCTTACATACTACCTATGAACTCAGTATAGCACTCTGCCTCCTGACCTGGTATCCATTTTCTGATGGGTACTTAATACAGTTTATAATTTTGGGTCTGATTTATCATACAGAAAAGGATCCATAAAGTACTGGTAGATGCATCTCTACTTAATCATTACTGTATACCCCCATATAAACACATAACCCCCTTATACACCCCCTCCTTTTGGAAAAAGGGGGTAAAAATGTAACGCCACTTTCAAACCAGAAAAAAAACTCTGTTTAATATCTACTAAGTATGTCATATCTTATAAGATATCTTACTTTAAAGTCAATCTTTTCTTAGATTACAAGTTGCTATTGAACTTTATCAAATAAAGAAATGTATATACCTTGTTAGCCATCACGACGTAAACTATGCAGAACAGGACTTGCAGGCCCATGGATACTCTTGTAATTGTAACTCGTCCCACACCTCATCTGATATATCTCCACAAGTTCTATGAAACCAAAGATGGCAGTTTTCACATTGTATCCATTCTTCACCGTCTATATATTCTTCTGCACATGTCTGGCAGTAATATGTTTTTGCTGCTGCCTTTTTACCCTTTCCTTTCCCCTTACCCTTGCCTGGAATCTTGGCCCGCTTCCTTGGTTGTGCTACATTAGAAGTTGATGGCTCTGATACATCAGCAGACAGTAGGTCTGGATTTAGTACTTTTTCTGCTTTGATTATGTTTTCTCTCAGAACGTTAGCAAGATCTGTTTTTCTCATACTTTTGGTAAAAGCTACTCCATATGCAGAACACAGTTTCATTAATTGAGCTTTTGTGAACTCTCTTCCTGTTAAATAATTTTCATTTGCCATACAATTTAACTTCAGTTTCATATGTGAGGTATCTTTATTTTCAGAAGAATCTGTGGCAATGTCCTTCAACGATAGTTCTATTTCTGATTTTCTTTTCTCAGTTTTCTTCTTGATTTCTTGCCTGTGTGCAGTCTTCTTAACAATATTAAGTCTGTCCTTAGTGTCTTTAAGTAGTTGTTTATGACACACCATCAAGTATTTTTGCACTATTTCCTTATACAAAGAGTGAATAATGTCTGGAAAAGCAGTATCTTCCATAAATAACTCTGAAAACAACATCTGCATATCCTCATCATTTTCCAACTCAGAAAAGGTGTAGTCAAAAACATTTTTTTTCTGTAACTTAAACATTTCTGTACTCAAAAGTCTATTTACTTGTCCATTCAAGTTCAAAAAGAATTGAAAACATAGATCACTGATGTAAGTCAGGGCCTTTCGAACATTTTGCTTTCGTTCAATTTCTTGCAGAGTTTTATCAGTCTGATAATCTAAATCTCTATCTGCAACCATTTGTTTTAATAACTTCAATTTAATTTCTGACTCTTTTACTGATTTTTGTATGTTCTTGTCTGGGTTGTTCTGATTAGACATTATACAGCTGATATAATGTTGGGATATTTTAGCTACACACATTCCACCAACATGCCTGATTTTGCCTTTCCCAGCATCTGACATGGAAGCAGCTGGTACTGACTGCTGGCCAAACGTTACTCTTTCTGCAATGTTATGTACTGACAATTTTAATATTTCAGTAACGATATTCGCAGCAAAATTTTTATGCACTGGTGACAGTTCTTTAACACAAAACAAGTTTTTCACCTCTTCATAGTATTTCACACTGGTCATGTGTTGATGATTAGATGCCAAAATGGATGTCCACTCTTTGCTTTTTGTTGTAATATCTGGAGATACAGTGGACAATAACTCTTCCTTAATCCGGTTATATTCAACTTTACAAAAGTTTGTTAGTCTTGCAATGTCACAATTTTCACAAAGTTTATTCATTTTTCTATGTAGGTCTGTTACTGGCTCATTTAAAATATTTAATGACTTTAATTTGTCAACATTAATATAGCCTGGTAATTGTGATTCTGTAACATCAATTGTATCTTCAAAAAGATTTTGTTCAATAAAGTCAATTTCATTTACATCAAAATCAGAATCTGAATCATCATTTGGTACAGTTTCAGACTCAGTTCCTGTTAATTTATTTACCTTGTTCAAACAACAACTGAAATCAGTCAAGTACTGACAACTCTCTGTGTTGTAAAACTTTGAAATCACAGGTTTTGGTATATAGCATAAACCTTTCCTATAATTCAGTAGTTGTAAATTGTTTGAAGAGACTGCTCTACCAATAGCCACAGATAACTGTCCAGCTTGGAATATCCCTTTGCAATTGACAGCAACATTTTGTAGAGTCATGCCTTGTGCTTTGTGAATTGTCATACTGTAACCTAAAACAAGCGGAAACTGTTCCCGCTGTGCTACAACACACTTTTCTCTTACACTGTATTTTGAAAACAAGTATCTCTTGATTTCATGAGTTTCATTTATACTTGAAAAAAAGACTGTAACAGTTTCATCTTTTAAGTATTTCACAGATCCTTTCAATCCATTTACTAGCTTCCCTCCAAGGTTTACTAGAAGAATCACCGGACAATTAATCTTTAAATGCAGATAATTTATGGCTAAAATTTTATTCAGATATTTGTTACTCCCAGTATTTTGGACTGCTTTGTATATCTTGCCTTCTTCAGTTGATTTTTCAAGACATTCGTTATTAAATATTGTAGAGTCAATATTTTTTGCAAAAAGATGAACTGTGTTTATGTCAGTAGGCAGTGGTCTACTTAATTTTTTCAGGAAAATATCTGTTTCTTCTGAAACAGTTCCAACTGCTGACTCCCTTACTGCTTTTACCAAAAGCTCTTCTTCTTGCCGCATCACTTGCTTAAGAAAATATTTATGCGTTATACAGTTTTTGAACACCTCACTCTCAAAACAAAACTGTCCATTATCATTATGTAACTCATCCGGAACTGGAGCTAACTGAAAGAAGTCTCCACACAATATTATTTGTATTCCTCCAAAATACTTTTCTTGGTTACGAACAACACTACAGACTGCCTCTACCTGTTCAAAAAGTTTCTGAGATAACATTGAAATTTCATCTATAATTATAACTTCTGTTGATTTTACATTTTCTCTTATATTTTCAAATTTGTCATCAGTCAGAACCAGATTTCTTAATGTAAGAACATCATAACGTCCGTCATACAGGCCAGCCCAGCTGAAAAAAGGAAGTGATTCAGTTTTATAACCTTTTGACTTTGTTATGTGAAAATACACCAACAGTGGAAAATGCGACCTCATTTACAAGGCCTCAAAATAATTAGATACAGTACTGTACGTTTTTGCGCAGTAAAGACATACAGTAAACTCCGCTTTTAACGAACTCCTTGGCACCTATCAAATTTGTTCCTTATATCAGGAGGTCTTGAAATCCATATATCGAACAAGTTCCTTATATACGATGTTTACTTATCGAACTAAAATATATATTAAACAAGTATTTTTTAATTCAACGCAATAATTTTTTTAAAAATACTCATCGGACGTCCAGTATGAAAACGTTCAATAATAGTAAATAACTACAAGGATTAATAAGAAAAAAAACACTATGTTTAAATTGGCAATATTTGATCACATATACATGTGTATACTAAGTTCACTTTTTATTTACGTAAAGTACAGATACAGCACATTGACAAATTTGTAATTTATCAGAAGCAGTGAGTAATGCATGTACATTTACAGTACATGTATACAGCTCTATGTAGCTGGTTTAAAGAAATCCAGAATTGAATATTGCTTATGATATGACAGGATAAAAACTCATAAGTTCCCGTTGCAGATTCAAAGTATGCTCTTTGGATCGAAATGGAGTATGTTTTAATCATATTTACATTAAAGAAAAAGGGGGAAAATTCGGGCCAGAAAAAAACTGTTAATTATATCAGGAGTTATATCCCAAGTTGTTTTACAGTCATGACTCATGACAGAGTCTGTACTCGTTGCAAACAACATTCTGACTGACGTACAGTCGAGTGTTTACGAAGTTTTACAATAACCGGTTTTTGCACAGCGAGGCCAAATTCTCAATACAGCTAACGTACACATTGCATTCTACCTTCCGATCTAGTTCTGTGAAAATCTAATAGAAACTGTGTATAGTGTAAATGAGGTTTTACAAGAACTGAATGTAGTATGGTAGCTTTAGCACAGCATTGTTCAATAAGAGATTGCTCTTTATTTTGTTATCCTTGGTACTTAGTACTGAAAAAATACATACATACATACATGTAACAAGATAACCATTGATGGGCAGACAACTAGTGTACACATACGACACGATTGTTTTAGGTCATTGATATGTGATGATGATTTCTTCTCAATCCACTACGATCTTTTCTGCAGTACATAATATGTAATTATCAGGAATATTTAGTCATTACTTTTTACACAACATACCCAACATATAAACATTCAGTACCTGTGGACAGTTCGTGCGTCAAAATCACTGTATTGTAAACACGCCATTCCAGTTGTGCATAGAAGTACCACTTTACGCTCCTTGCTTAAAGTTTTGTAAATACTTTTCACAGTGTGTGTCTTTCCTGTGCCAGCTTGTCCATATATTAACAGGTTATGTCCACTTACAGCGGCATTTAAAGCCAAAGACTGCTCAGAATTCAACATGTTTATATGCGACGTGCATCAATTTGACATAGTACGGGAAATATCTCGCGGAATATTTTCAACCAATGAAAATAATTCTTACAAAATTGAAAGGTCATGTGCGGTGACCCGGAAGTTGGCAGTGACAGAAAACATCAGGAAAACAGAGAGAGCGATACAGCTCAATATTCTTGAAGAGTTTTTTAGAAACAGTAACGTTTTGAAAAGTGAAACTTACCAGTGTTGTAGATAAATATATTGTCTGTTAAATGCGGCCGCTGTTGATCTTCAGTTGCGTGTTTGAATGAAAATAAAAGAGCGGAGACCGGACCCCCTGTCGAAAACGTTCAACACCATGTGAATAATATAGAACAGTGTATACGGGGGTTTGACTGAAAATGACTTTTTGACAATGTTTTGTGTTTTTTTTTTCATGAAATGGTATTATTTTGGTAAAATTGGGGTATTTTGTTAAAATTACAGGGCAGTTTAGTACTCTGGCGCCAGTGATAGAGCTGTTGTACAATAAATGGGTGGATGCGATTTATTACAGAAAGTGTCTATATTGATTTATTGTAGTAAAATGAGGCATTTTTCGCCATAGGTTCTTCTTTGAAATTGTATTAATTTATCATTTTACGTTCATTTAACACAATCATAATCTATGTTTCGAGGATATAATCTGCTAGATGTAGGGAGTGCCTCTTTAACCAACTGTTTTGAGTGATTTAAGTTTTCTATAGTTTTGCATAGACCTTCTACCTACTTGTGTATAGACTTTGTTAGATTTCTCAAACTGTCTTCTGTTGATTGACTAATGAGTGTATGTACATTGTCTTCTATGGTGTTTCTATATTGGACCTTGCCACACTTTTCTGTAGTTTTGCATGGACATACTTTCTGCTTTGTGTATAGACTTTGTTAGATTTCTCACTATCCTCTGTTTATTGACTTATAATTGTATGTACATTTTTTCTTATGGTGCTTCCGTATTGGACATTGTCACACTTTTCCCAGTTAAAGTTTGTTAACACCTTTCGTGCTCTTCTTTGAGGTTGACTTTGGTTTATGTTCAAAGTTAAAGACGTTCGTATTACTGAGATATACAATAGAAAACAAAATAATCTATTTGGAATGAAAACTTCCCATTGTGATGTAAGAAAGTGTTCTTATGCAACATCTCAGTTGACAGTGAGT
>JAFMSR010002542.1:0-23141 GCA_022818135.1 Saxidomus purpurata
GAACTCACCTACTGCTAGGGACTAAAGTTAGTGCTTTAGAAAATCAATGTCACTTGAAATTAGGGCTTGCTGCTTAGGAACTCACTTGTAACTATGGAACTAAGATGTTTTTAAGGGAACCTCACTGGTTCCTAGGGACTTAGTTGGGTTGCTAAGGAAATCAAAAAATGTTAAAAGCCACTTGTTACAGGAGAAATAACTGGTTTCTCAAGTACAGTGTTTGCTATGGAAGTCACTGACTTGATAGGGAAGTAAAAGGTTGCTAATGAAGTCGATGGTCACTTGTCCAGGTTGGTGGGTTGCTAACTAAGTAGTTCGTTGCTGTTAAGGACACTGGTGGTTGCTAAGTAAGTCGTTGTTTGCTATAAGAATTCATTGAAGCAAGGTTTTTTTATAGCTCAAACTCATTGTTCAGACAAGGGACTGCTCCATCTGGGGCGACCAATTATGTCCCTAGCTGAATGATTTGAAAAAATTGTAATAATACTATCTACTAGACAATGCTACATACCAAATATCTTAGTTCTAGACTATGAGGTTTTGGAGAAAGAAGATTTGGTGTTGTTTTCTTATAGAACATCGTAAACAATTAACCGGGCAGGGCCAATGATAACCTCAGTTGCACTTTTTAACACAGTTTGTAGAGGTCAATATTTTACACAAATATCTTTAACTTATAGCATTCGTGGTTTGCAGGAGAAATTAAAACAATGTCCCATAGAAATCTATGTAATACGTAGTGTCCCCCGTCCTCGAAGCGGGTCAATTTGAGCCGGTGATCGTATTATGAACAATCTTGGTAGAGGTCTTCAGGGCAATGCAAATGTTAAGTACCGACGCTCTAGCAATTGTGGGTTCAAAGAAGATGATTTTAAAGCTGTTCCTACATATAAATATAAGTCAATACTAAAACAGTGACTCTCTGGGTGTGGTTAATTATACCCACAAGGGTGGATTTGATCAAACTTGGTAGATATACACCAGGCAATGCCACTTCCAAATATTTAGCTCTAGACCTGGTTTTGAGAAGATGTTTAAGGTTTCCCTATGTAAGCTGTTCAAACAAGAGACCCCCTTGGCGGGGCCATTATTAACCATAGGACAAGATTTGAATATTTTTAGAAAACCTTTACTAGACAATGTTACACAACAAATATCTAATCTCTATATTTGTGGTTTCGGGAGAAGAAGATTTTTATATGGTTTTCATATGTATGTTTAAGTAAAAACAAGTGAGCCCCCACACTGGCCAATATTGATATACAAGGGACAAGATATGAACAAACTTGGTAGAGGTGTACAAGACAATTCTGCAAAATGATATCTAAACTCTAGACCTTGAGGTTTTGGGGGATATCTTTTAATGGTCCTATAAAAACCTATGTAAAATGAGGTGACCCCCAGGGCTGTGCCAATTCGACCCGGGGTTCATGATTTATACAATATTGGTAGAGATATACAAGACAACGCTTAATGCCATATATCTAAGCTCTGGTCCTTGCTATTTTGGAGAAGATATTTAGCTCTGTATTGAATCAAATTCTTTTAACAACTTTGGTAGAACTTCATGCAAGCCATATCCCTGGTAACTTTCATGAAATTTTGTCAAGGGGTTTGCTATTTGAAGCAAATTGTTGACGACGAGTGACGACGGACACAGTGTGATAACAGAAACTCACTTTGATCACTTTATGCTCTGCTGTGCTAAAATGATAAAATCTATTCATTCTTCCAAGGCATTTATTTTATAGTAAGCATATTTGCTGGCTATCACTAAGTATTACAATTTTGGAAGCTTACTATTTTATTAAAAACCTCTTAGTTAAAATATTTACCCGTTCTGTACTCCCATGCCTCTTCTGACACGTTGTACACAGCTTCTGTATTTGCACAAGGTTCAGGTCTCCAGCCGATACAATAGCTGTCTTTATCCTCTCCCAACAGCGTATAATCCCCATAACAATCGATTTTGCCTACGTATGGTACATCGCACATACCTGGAATATTACCATACAGAAATCCTGAAATCATTTCCTTGATTCAGTTTTGAAATGTTTGAAAATGCTTTCGAGAATGTAAATCTTTCCATAAGTCAACACTGACGTGCACGCAAACATGCACGTTTACTGCGGATACTCTGTAAATAACTACGATTAGGAAAATTGTCATTTTAGCTTGAAACATTTCATAATAATATTACTAAGAAATATCCTACCATGACGTGAAAATTAAATTTCCGTAAGAGTTAATTAAGAACAAATGTAGTTTTTATATACATAATTATATTACTTTTAATATATAAACATTCCGTGCTAGCATTCTAAATCATTTAATAAAGATCAGTATTGGGTTGTGTCGCGTCATAATAAACAACGAGGTAAATAAGCCTGAATCGTTTGTAACTTCAAATGGCATCAGAACGGCAAACCATCTTAATTAATTGGTGGAAAACGCTTAAACAAATAGGGCCTTTACACAAAAAAAGTTAAGCAACCCCTGAAATTTTTAGATTGATTTATCTAAAGAAGCTTTATCATGCAAACACCGGCAAATTGAGCTAGGGAAGAAGAATGTGAAACAGAAAACGGCAAACTGTAATATTATATTGGCCTTTCGGGTCATTTAGTTGAACAAATAAAGGATGCCGTTTGATCCGAAATCAAATACACATTTAAGTACGGAACTGCCATTCAAGGTGACTAATTAGAGAAAAAAATGCAATTTGAGTCTTTAGATGACACCTGTACTTCATACGTTCACAAGCAGAGTACACCTTCACTGTGCCTGGGTGACCACCCTGATCCTGATTATTCAGCCTCCAGATGAACCTCGGATCTTTTTAAAGACAATAAACACTGTAAACACTCGCAGTGCAAAACTTATTGCAGTTCGTTCAGAGGGTTGCTGTTATGATTTACAGCATTTTTTCCTTCGTTTATTTGAAGGTGATTTCATGATACAATCTTTTAAAATCACTATATAACTTTCAGGGGTGCTTAACTTTGTTCTAGGTGTACATTTCGTTTTTAACGCGAAATGCGTAGAAGATTTCTTCATGTGGATAATTTCTAAGGATGGAACACGTACTAAACTCGCAAAAGATCGACCATGAAAAGATGTTTGACGAGACTTTAAAAAGTCCATAACTAAGCCCCTGATGGGTATCTTTTTCAGCAAGTATTTCCATATTTTTTCTAATAATAGGCTTGAGAATGTTATATAATTAAGACTTAGGTATGAATGAAATGCCTGTAGAGATATTAACATTAAACTTTTTACTGTTTTGAGCAAAACAGTAGAAAGTAATGAAAATAACATGCTTTAACAAATTATTAGATACAGTATTATTTATAATGTATTATTTAAGCTTTATATACCAATTTTAGTCCTTAACTGGCGCAGCCTCGGTGGCCCTAGACGGGAAATCGTTGTACCCGTTTGTGAACTGTTTAAGCGACCAGTGAAGCGGTGAACCAGTCATATCAAATTCCGGAAACAGATGAGGTATAACAGAAACATTGATCCATGTGTACAAGTCACCAGGCGTTTTAATCTTCAAGATATTATATTGGAAAGGCATGTATAATGTAAACGACACAATACTGTAGACAAAAAACATATAATTATGCATTATGTCATACATGACAAAAACATTATTATCAATAGATTTCTATATTTTGACAAAATTCGAATTTGTTTTTGAACATATATGATACATTATTTTGCTAGTCATTATGGTCCCAACATTTAAAAAAACGTTGAGATTGTTTCTATGCAACTTCAAAATATCGGAACAAAGACATCTGTCCACTTTTACACATTTCAAGTAAAGCCGACCTAAGCTCGGAATTTTAATAAATGTAACTAATATAGTCGAAAACCTGTCGACTCTGTGTAACTTGTGGTTGCTTCAGTATCAGGCTTTCCAAAGGGAAAGAATATTTACGTAAAAATGGTAATTATATCCTTTTAAGACTAGTTAGGAATCAAAACAGATTCTCGTTATTTTTTTTATCTTTTTATATAACAAATTAACTATTTACCGAGGCAAACTGTGGCATCTTTGTCGGTGAAACTATTGTATTGACTGTTTCAGAATAATGCTGGAAAGACCTATCGTCTCTGTTTGAAAAACAGATGCTGAAGATAACGAACATGAAAAACAAATTCAATAAAATATCCTTGAGGATTGACGTTAACTGTACGTGTAGACGGTATTTGTGGACAGCTTTGGCTAGTTTGTCACCACGCAGCGGCGGGCTAATCACTATTGGATCATCTGAAATGGAATAAATTTCTAACTATCAGTCGGTTTTCACCAAGAAAACACGAGTTTCCAAGCAAATCTTTCTATAGTTTTCAAAGAAAATTTCTTTTAAATGATTGATTCTAAAGAACAAATAATAGAAAACTTCCTTACTTAATACAAAAAAGATAACATGACATAGCTGTGATAACACATATACAAAGGAAAAGATACATACATGTATACTCACATATACACACAAATGACCTTTGACTTGATATTTATCTAAATGCAACATTACCTAGGATGCGCTATTTTCTAGCAGATATGTATCTGATTACAGAAGCTAATCATATATATTGTATTACTGGTAAATGCTGTGAAGCTCCTTCAAAGCAAAACCTCTAAAAAATAAAAGAATGGCCCCAGTGGCACTTAGCTAAACGGATTTCTTGGAAGAAAACCGTTGAGTCTTGCATCAACACTGTATCTCAGACATAAATCAGATAAAAACTAAAGTTAGCTTGTAAAAAATTGGTTTCTGCTTATGACATTCTTCAATACTCAAAAATATATAACGTTACCAATTTGTTTGTCTTCTTGTCTTTCCCACTTAAACTGTAATTGTGTCCTGGGATACTCAGGTGAGCTACAAAACCCAGAACGTATGTCGGTAGGTCAGCTATGTCAGTAGGTCAAATGACCCAAGGCCCAAGTGGTAATATTTGAGCACCACTAGGCAATGCTACATGCCAAATATCTCAGGTTTAGGCCTTGTGGTCTGAAAGAAGATTTTTAAAGATGTTCCTATATATCTCGATGTTAAATCAAGTGAGGCCGGAGTGGGATCGAATTTGACCAGGGGGTCTTGATTTGAACTTTTGAATCCCCAACGGTGGGTAGACCTCCGTTTATTTTTCAAAAACGATTGTTGTAGAGGTACACATAATGATTTTTCTTGCCAAATATCTTTGTAAATTACTTGGAGCAGTGCCACAATATAATGCCTTCATTTGGACATTCTTCTTTGTTTAGGCCCCACTTGTTTGTAACCCCGTTTGTTTTAAAACAAAACAGCAACTTAAACCCAGGTGCACAACTTCTTATCCCAATAATCATTTGTATGAAGTGACTCTATGTCTATTAGTAAAGGAGCAGTGTATGTCATACTATTTTCGGCTTAATTTTGACTAAGTCAAGGGCCAACACTTTGGTGTTACTGGTCTTATATAAAAACTAAAACCCAGGTGCACAACTTCTCACCCCAATAAACAATTTATGAAGTTTGATGACTTTATGACAGTAAGTAAAGGAGCAGTGCGTGCCACAAGATTCGGATTACGGATGGAAGGAAAAGAGCATACCCATATCCCATAGTTAGGCACAAAATATGAGAGTTTAAGACAAAACATACGCTTAAACGAGTCATACTCTTTCTTTATTGACTTCAAGATTTTCAAACTTGAGCGAACCGAATCTGCAAAAGAAAAAACAAACATCAAAATTACATATAAGTCAGGTGTTAGTGTTTAATCTTTTAATGCTGTGCTAAACATTCTTTGTGAACAAAATTGGTAACACAATTTCTTATTTTGCACCACGATTCATTTATGAAATAAATTTTATACTTTTTTTAGGGAAATATTTTCTTAATTCACCTTGTCGTTTGAATAAGTATCAGGTCAGTCTATTTGAAAATCTATATACTTTGGGGTAAACATTCAAGTTCAAATATTTTATGGAATTGAATGTAGGATTACAATAGAACGATCATATTGATGATTGTGACGTAAAGACTTTTGAAGAAGTAAGACATTAAATGTTAAACGTAAACATGATAATTTTTCGAACAAAGAAGTACTTTTTTATACCCCCCGCACACAAAGTATGCACAGGGTGGCTCAAGATAGTAAAATCTTGTGCGCTCTTCGTCTCCGAAATCCCCTGGTCAGAAGTTAATGATACTGCACACAAATGATAAGTTCCATTTCTGGTCACTACGTCAAACGTCAAGGTTCGAGATAGTTAAAAAAACAAAAATAATATCAAACAGGGAATGCCACGTACCAAAAACGCAGCCTCCCCAAAACGAGCCCCACAGCACCCAGAAGTGCACACCACCAACACACACACACACACACACGCACACACACACACAACACACACACACACACACACACACACACACACACACACACACAATCATGTACACACACAAACATACACTACCAACACACACAAGCATACAAAGCAAACACACGAGGACAAAACGAACAATTAACGGAACACAGTGGGGCACCGCCTTAGAACGGTCAGTGGCAAAAACACCACTGGGGAGCTTAAACCGGTTTATGGTGCGCACCCAACCTCACTCTTACCCCCACCATGTTCCAAAGTCACAGGACAGTGTAAAAAAAGTAATCCCTGCTAGGTGAATCTCTAACACACGCAATGGAAACAAAAGGCATGGTATGTAAAACACAAAAATGCTCGTGTATAAATATATAAAAAGCAAACCTTGAGAACCAAAAAACGTATGTACTCAATGCATTTGCAGAAGGCAGAGCACCAAGAGAAACACCCTTAAGGGCCCGACGAAACAGGCCAGAGGACAGAAATCAAAACAGTTTCGTCCCAGTGGGATTTAAAAACTGCCCATCACAGAGTCCTCCCCCTCTTCCGTCAGACACAATCAAAGAGGGAAGCATAGCGTCCAACTGTAAACGGGTTGAACACCAAACATGCGGTGTGTCTCAAAACAGTTGGGTCGTAACCTCTTTTAACAAAACGTTTGATAATTTTAGCAAATACAGTTGGAAAATTGCCATGACCCAAAATCTTACGAAGTTTGTAAACCACATCCCCATAAAAATCGGGTTTTGAAATACCTTCTCGCAGAAGAGTCTTTAGATTACTATTGAATTTCAAAACCAAATCAGAATTACGATAGTAAAATTTAGCAAAATATTTACGCAATTTGTAATAACGGTAGCCCTGTTGAAGAAGTTTATTTGTAATATATTGATTACGTTCATTGAAATCCTCAACATGACTAAAGCTTGTTTGATGTTAATCTCCAAATCCCTGGTTACAATTTAATAATATTTCACAGATGTGATAAGTACCATGCCTAGTTGTGCATGGTCCATGTTTCCGGTCTCTAGATCAAAGGTCACAGGGGCTATAGACAATAAAATCGTGAGCGCTCTGATTCTCCAAAACTCTTGGTCACAATTAAATAATAAATGATAAACGTAGTTGTGCATGGTCCACTAATTTAAACATCAAATGTTACAAAAATTGTATATACTGTGTCAGTGTGGTGCTCGACGGGGAGGGGGTATTTATCACATTCAGTAATAGTTCTAGTTTAACAAGTATTCATCTGAGTTCTATACTTGCGTGCAAACAGTTAATGAAAATCTACCTTCGTCATCTCCAATTTTCCGCCTGTAATTCTGAACAATTTGAGATATGTCAACATTTGTATCGTCTTTGTTTGTACGAATGATCAACGTCAAAACGAGAGATATACAGATCACCTGTTATGTAAAAATGAGTGACCATACATACTTCTTCACATTACAATACAGATTTAATAAACAATTATGCAATTTACAATAATTACAATAATTAATTAATTTTAAACCCAGCTCAAACTGAAATATCACATTCAATAACCTAGTTTACAAATCACAGTTGAACTTCGGTGCTCAGTAATAGGTACATGTATCTTATTCTAAGGCATGACATGCTATTTTCCAAATCATACTCAGTGAAAACCGTGATTGACAGGCGTGTCTTATAGTAATGTATTTTTTATAACAATTCTTATTCACGTTTTTGTCGCTAAAAATATACAATAAGGAAGTATATGTGACATACAAATGAAAAAAATAGTTTATCTTCAAAAGAACGGTGTTTCCTACCATGATGGGATCAACACAAAACATTGATTCAAGTAATGATAAAAGCAGCGTTGTTAACCATTCCTCAGACTTCTGTTTGCCCCATTCCATACTATAAAGCAAAATAAGAAACGCCGGTATAATCGTCCCAAAGAATACTAGGAACCAAGCAAAGTTACCGCACCTGAAAAAAAAGTTTTAGTTTTAGTCAGTTGAAACATCGACGTCGCTAGACCCTACTTGTTATTTCCTACTGCTACAGTTGTTATCTTTTGGAAAAATTAACTTTAAATACGAAAGTGTGTTAAGGCATGAAACATTTCATTTTAATGCGTTTAACTATCATTGCATTGGTATATTTAAATAAAAAAAGTGGCACAGTTAACACAAGTTTGAAAGAAGAAGACGTATCAATATTTACAAAAAAATTTATTTATACACACTCATCCTAATTCACTCTCAAATTTCAGCGAACAAGAGTAGTTCTGCAACCAAACAATGCCTACCATGACGGTAGATAGAATCCAACACTCAAATCTGGTGTCTCCGGTGTAAGTAATTTAGACCGAAGCAGCTCATCATAATCACTGTGTTCGTTACGTTTCTTTGCACAGCACATACAATGACAAAAGCAACCACGTGAGCAGTTACATTTGCCTAGGTTCTTACGGTTTGTTTGTCTACGTTTTGTACGTTTGAACAGAAAAATCAGTAACATCACAGCTGGTGTTGTCAACAGAGCGCATACGATTGAGATAAATATCTGTAAAAATGTAAAAACTGTGAAACATTTATTTAATTATTGACTGCTTAAACGCAGTTCTATGAGAAACAAATATTACAGTAACATGCAAACTAAGTATAAGAAACAGTCCTGCACAAGACTGAAAGGAAAACTTGATAGAAGAGTACAACATTAAGGTGCTCAGCACCAAATAGCCAGTTCTTGCTTTGGATTTAGCGATTGTGACAAACTGTGATACTAAAGACTTGAAATAATAACAGAATGAGAGTACACTTACACTTCATGTACTTCAAACAGTATGCTATCTAATTCAATAAAAGTATTATTATTTCAGTGGTGGTCATTGACGAAAAGGTGAAATGTAATTGATGAAATTTCTTGGTGCTGAGGATATGCAGCTATGACTTGAGTGTGCGTACACGAATAACACTTCTGAAGGTTAGGCTATTCAAAATTATTATGCAAGATGCTACGATATTTATACTGTTACATATTCACGTATATAGAAGTGAAATGACAAATATATTATGTAAGATTAACAGAATAGCCTGGAACGATTTTAAGCGCTAAAACAATTGACGATACCTGCTGTGGTGTAAAACGTATCGGTCCAGCTTGAATTAGCGGCGGAGACTGATAGTCAGATTCCGGATTGAAGTACATAGCGTTAGCAATCATCGTTAGAAATATATAAACTAGTGCACATGACGCTCTCTGGACTCTTGTAAACGTGCTAAACTGTGGTCGGTACAGGATAGATACCCACATATGACTCTCAGACAGCCTATCTCGCGTCTGATAGAAGAAACGTGTCTCGAACTGAACCGGACGTCCCTTAGGGGAGACTGGCAACTTCGCATCAAGGGCTGTGTCAATAGACAACCAGCGCTCGGCAACAAAAGTGTATCTGTAATACAACTAAAATTTGAAGTCTTCTCTATGCAAAACAAAATAGTTTGCTTAGCCACTACACAAATAAAAATAATTTTAGTATGTGTATGAAGTTTATTACATTTGAAAAAGAGAAGCCATCTTTCAATAACTTTTTGGCGACAGTAATTACAAAAGCTCTGAATGAAAGTTCTTTTCACTCGAGAACAGCAATCCGCAATTCAAAAATAAGAAATGTTCTGTCCTGCGGTCTAGCTTCTACATACATAAATAAAAGCAAAGTAATTACTTCAGTATTCATTGCATATCCTAGCACCATTTTGAATATATAATTCACTTCATTACAGTCAAAACATTTCATTTCTGTAAATGGTAGCCCGAGTCAAAAGAATAAGTCTGGTCATTTTGAGGGATCCTCAATTCATACAATTGAAAAGTTTAAAAGGTAACAACAAATTTGAAAGGTAAAATCATTTATTTATAATTCGTAAACTTAGTTGGTGGCTTAACCGATTACGTACGTTGTTTGTTTTTCTGAATCATATACAATAACTTGGTTAAGGTACCAGGAGTCATAACTTCCCTCCCCACTGTTGTCATGCCAGATATACAGATGTTCTAAGTCACCCAAATGTACCTCGGTCGCCATGAAAAACGTCATTATACTTCCTGTACTAAATTCCTGTATAAACACAATCAATAACAAAATCATTTAGCAACTCTTTTACATGTCTTAAGGTAACAAAAAAAAGTTAACAACTCCCTGCCCGTCCACTCAGATACTAAACATAAATGTGACCTAAAAAGGACATGGAACACGGCAATTCAATGGAGAAACACAAAGAATACGTAAGAAACAAACATGTACTATACATCAGCATGTATCTTATGTCAGAAACTATGTGCGGGATTTCTATCAAGATTTGGTGTATACATGTACTTTTCTCAATATCTCCAGCGTAAAAGTAACAAAACTACTGAATCTGTGTATAATGCATTTAATGCAAGACAAAAGAAGATACAATTTATGCCATAAGAAACATTCATTTACTATCTTAAGAACTAGGGTAGTTTCGATTTACCATAAACTAATAGGTTTTAACGTGATATTAAAGTTTACGTGATAGAGGGTTAAATCATGAAACTTACATTACAATTTACATATCTAAATGTTAATACATTACAGTTCAATTTACATGACTTAAGCTTTATGCTTGTAGGTTTAGTTTACATATTATTGACTATTATTGAAAATACTTTAAATTACATGACTAAAATTACAAAATACTCTCTTCTTAGCAGAAAGTGTGCATTGCATTCATCCTAGAATGGCAGCGTTTGAAACAATATTTATCAAAAGTTTCAATCACTTCTGCTACACAGCAGTGCCCAAGTCTTTCAAGTTAACATAACGTTAAGAAAACCATGAGCGAGAAACTCACCGTTCTAACACCGTCAAATAATTCTCGTGGTCCTGTATCTTCATTTAAACCAGTCAAAATAAAAGCAATACGCGATCTTGTTCCAGATCCACGTCGCATTCCTGTGAATACTTTGATGATGTAGTAGTGAGTATGATCGATCGTGTTGTCACGAAGGGGCGTTATACCCCACTGAAACGTGTTAAAGCAAAGTAATGCAAAATATCTGTATAGGTACAAGGCGCCAGAGTATTTATTATGAAAAAAAGATTTTAATATATATCTAAATCAAATAGTTCATTTTAAGCAAACTCTTCCTTAAACCCTCACTGAGTAACAAAACATTCCTGTGAATAGCATGTTAACTTTGTTTATTTCTGAAACGATTACAATTATCTTTTTATATTTTGAAATGATAACATAGATGGTTTCAGTGTAATATCACATTATATTTTCACCGAGTTGGCACCAAAAGGTATATTTTCACGAGTGGTGCATCCACGATAAACCAATAAAATGTTCTTTTAATTTTATTATAAAACTACTAATTCAGTGGAACAGTTAAAGGTCAATATTTGATTTCAACTACAAAAGAACTTGACCCTAGTTTACAATCTTGCACCGTCAATGAAAGAGCAATGCTATTTTCAAGGCTTGACTCCCACTGTTGTTTATAAAACCTATGTAACACTTGGTTTAATATGAAAATAACTGCTTGTTCGTACTGTTCAACGTCATGTCGCAGCACAAACTCTGCATGGTCAACGTCAACACATGACGACATAACACGACAAAACCACATCACTACAAAAAATGTTATTACTGATGTTTCTTGTCTGTCATTACATAGTAAGCCACCTGCATTAATCTATTAACTGCTTAAAAGTTAAACTATCTAGGAGTTGCCATTTTTATACATCCCTCGGCGTGATTCTTAAAACATGTTTGACTGTAAACAATAATTGAATTATATAATATTACTCATACCTTTAGCCGGTCATGCCTATCGAGTCTTAGCAGAAATAACACAGTCACAACATAAATTATGTAAAAGCCAACTAAAGTTCCCATAACTGCAGCTTGATTTATGGGAGAGAACTTCAGAAACACACTTGAAAAGTCTATAGAATTTGGTGCCACAGCAAACGAATTTGAAAACACCATTTCCGTGATCTCTCGGCAGTAACATTTTATCTTGTCACGATTTGGATGCCATTCAAGCTGAAGTGTAAAAATCAGATCAAGCTTTTCAAGGAAATAGATAAACAATTAAATTGTATAATCTAAAAAGTTTTGTGCAATTCTGATTTAGCTATAAATGAACAAGATATCAAAGAAGTACTGAACGTAAGTGATCAGGATTTTTTGCAGATAGACAACTTGGCGAGCGATAAGATAAAGTCGAAACATGGATATTAAGGACAGTAATTACTTACTGTGCACTTATCTGAATGCCACTTAGTAGCTTCCTCTTCCCATGTAAGACAACTAACTGTGATAATTGTTAAGTTGTACTGGTAATTCTTTACTGAAAAACATATTGAAAAAAACATATCAATTTTATTTATATCGGTTATACAAAATGTACCAGTATCCTGATGTTCATGGTGCGTTCTGAACTGTTAACTTTGTACATCACACCATGAGTAGATGAGTATCAACTGCCAGGATCCGTCAGAAGACATTACGTGAAAGTTTCTTATCATTTGAAAATATTTTCAGTTAATTCGTTTCACGTTGTAATTAAAAATAATACCCTAGCATAAATACCAATGATAGCTGCTATTTGCGTGCCGTGACGAGCAACGTACATGTACACCTACCAACTGAACATATGTTATTGTAATTCTATGAAACGTTATACATGTATGTCTATTCTTTGAAAATGACGATACCGTAGTAGACATTATGACAAAGATATAATTTAAACTCACTTTTTCCTGGTACACTGACAGCCAGGTTATTAACTCCCGTGTTCCCTTTCATTTGCTCTGGAAGAACACATGTCTGCCAGTTGCTCAATTGCTGGATGCCAAATTTCAAGTCGTAGTCGATTAACGATGGTGGTCCACTAAATTTTATATAAGCCATATAATGTGTAATTGGAATGGAACCTAAAGGTGAGATAATCAGGCAAACATTATCCATTGCCGACTGATAGATAAACTCATGATACATAAACTCGGATGCGTCTTCTCCGTCGACATGCGGCGTCACACTTTCTGGAAGCGGCGTCAACACTGTCTGCTCAAACATCATGAAACTAGGTGTTATACGTTTCTCTGGCGTTTTAGCGTCTATACGTAAAACGTTTGATGTAACCAAACTAGATGTGCCATCATCGTCATACATGAATATATTTTCGCTGAATTCATATGCCTGAATAACAGACGTATGTAATTGATGATATTGTATAAACAATTTGTAAACAATTTGTTCCACACATGTTACGTCTATGACAGTAATCGTTTATCAAACATACTAATATCTTTTGTTAATATCAAAGAATAAAGTGGTGGCTATTGCAAATAACATGCCAAATCGTGTAAAACAGCTCCCATTTTAAACAAGAGGGCCATTGTGTCGCTGACTTGACTATAATTGCACTTTAATCAAGTCATAATCAAGGTCAGTTATAGGAATGTTTGAAATTAGTTTGCAAAACTGAACAAATAGTCCAAATGTTATCTCTCTATCTATATCGCAAATCAAAGAAGGTCAAGGTTAGCTTAGGTCAAAGTTGAAATTAGTTTTTTCAAAACTGTACATATGATTAAAATTATATTTCTTTTGCTTCAAAAGCATGAACGTAGGTCAACCGGTCAAGGTCAACCAACGTCGAAGTCGAAATGTATATGCAAGACTGTATACATAGTCAAGATTTAATTGATGTAGCCTCAAAAACAGAAAATAGGTCAGTAGGTCAATGTTAAGGTCAAGGTCAGCAAAGGTCAAAGTTGCAATCTGCATGCAAAACTTCATGGCTTTAGCATCATTAACAAGAAACAAGAAGTGACCTCGGGGCGGGGCAAACTTGCACAAAACAGGCAGAAATATAACCCTTAAAGTTAACCGACTGTTAGTCTTCTAGTCAATTAAAGTTTCGAACAACTGGGTACTGCTGGATAAGAATATCAGACTGCGTAATTGAACTTTTGGTTGGAAATAACTTCTTAACGTCTAAATCGCACTGACAATAACTTAAAAATATGATTAGGCTTTATACTTCGACACTAAAGTTGCAAAATGAGAATTGACAAGAGTCCATTAAAAAGACAGAACGCCCAGAATATTATTATACTTACGGATACCGAAACCGATTCAGCTTCACTACTTGAATTACCCATTGCTTGCAGTAGCCCATCAAGCCGGAATTTTGACGTCGATGTAGGTAAAATTTCACTTTTCATCACACTTGCTGTGTTCTTTTTAACAAGCTGTTTAGTTTTCGTACTGCCTAAATTGCTACACAAAGCGCATATTTTCAGTTTATCTTGAACTGTTTTTGCTAAATGTGTTGCCATTTGAGCTGCATCTTTTGCCTGTATAGTTAAAACAAAATATTCGCAATTAACTGTTGTGGATTGCTTCAGGCTCAATTTTCAAATATATGTAGAACGAGTCAAAAGAAAAAAATATTCCAATTAAAAAAAATGTTTTTACTTTTTTATTCTTTCTTATAAATTTTGTGTTCATGAGTATTATTTATGCAAAAAATGGTAAAATATCAATGTTTACATACGGTTTTCTTTTGCTATCAATTTGTAACCGAAGCTTCAGTTGCATTCTCATGTACAAGTAGGCCCTCTCTGATGGAGATATATTTGTATCATAAGTATTTATGTTCTGGCCAAAAACCGATAGCATATCTCTAATCTATATAATTATAATACAAATTCAAGTTAATATCGATAGAATTTAGCGTATGTAAAGGCTAAATCCAATTTAAATTACTTAAAATCAATTACAGATAGCATATTTGTATCTATACAGGTAAAATCAATTTACGACAAATAACCAATCACATATTACTTATCTTAATAATTATATCTAAAATTAATTGAAGCGAAATAAACAATTCAATGTATGCATCAAATCTAAAAAAAGTGTAAGATAAAATGATATTGAATTCCATTAAATTAAAAAGAATGTAGTGTAGCACCGGATACAGTACCTTTCGAAAACAATGCGCATTAACGGATACACCTCGCGAGTAGCTCTATTCCCCGAATACAGCTCTCCAAATGAAATGGGAGCTGTATTCAGGGTTCTTGTACCTTTTTTTGAAAAGAGCACCCCAGTGACCTGATGCAACATAGATGTGTATTTCGGGCGTATCATTCCTTTATACAAACACGCGGCACGTAATTTATTATAGAATAATAAGGATCCACTCCGCAAGTCAGGGTGCAGTACTTAGCTCTGGGATGTTTGTCTTTTTTGTTGACGGTTGGATGAAAATTTGATGTTTAATGACTTTTTTGTTGATATTGTAGATTTATTTTCTTTCAATAAACCTACATTTTTTTATTTTACGGTAGCACACAAGGTTGCAGTTTAAGTTGTTTAGTACTTCATGTCCTTCCTAAATTGTTGGCGGAATGAAGCTCAAACACACCAAAGTGTAAGGCCTGACAGTCGGACGGATAAGACAACAGACAGGGTAGGACAACATACAGATGGTCGGACAGATGGACGGTTGAAGGGGTTATTAAGTCTTTTTACTTCAGAGACTTTTTTCCTCATTAACAGACAATTTATCTACACAAGACGGCGGACGGACGGGCGGAATAGATGTTACATGTAGTATATTGAACAGGTGTTAGATGTTTTAGGCAATTTAGGTTAGGGACATTTTAGGGGTCATGGCTCTTTATATATTTTAATAAAGCGGTGTCTTGCTTTTGGGGTGTCATCCGTTTGATCGAACACAGGGAGCTTTATACGAATTTGCATATGCTTTGGTTCGAATACAGATCCGCTTTACCAAGGAGATGAATTTGTTATATGCATCGAAAACAGCTCCCGGGGAAGGGTGCTGTACTCGAAAGGTGCTGAATCCGATGTATAGAATATTTATATTAAATTTTATTTATAATTAAGTTAGTAAGTAACAATTAATAAAAAATGAAACATATTGTTATTGCTGAAACCATTTCAGACGTTAAAAGTGTCAGTTTTCCAATAAGTGAAGTATTTATTATAAATTTCAAAAAATAATTTCTTTTGTCTTTTTTTTCTGGAAACAGATTTCTTTGTAAGGTTGAACTACTTTATTTTCAGAAACTTTACTTGTGTTCTTCCAGATAACAGACGTCTGGTGGATCTCACTTGTCTTAGGTCATCTGGTACAGCTGCGCCAACAACTGCTTGGAACATATAGTATATTTCTGGAAATATTATTGAACAATCATTATAGATTGTCTCTGAAATCGTAATTTAAAGCCGATTTCACTGGTATTTCAGTTACTTCCAAGAGGTCAGTGCACCTAATTTTCGTTCCTGAAATGGTCAGTACTTAATCACATTTTGCGTAAGAAACTGCCGATTTTTCTAAACATTGTAACCGATCGAGCCGATAATGCATGATTCAAATTATTGTCATTTAAGGTTTCACTTTTGCCTTTTAAATTTCTAAATTCAAATGACATGTACGTTTGCACTGAATTTGAAACTTCTTGAAAAGAAAATTGTGTTAAAACAGTCTTTCGCTTTGATCCCAAAGTTACGAGAAAGCTTACGAGTTTAAGAGCTCTCTAAAAAATGTATATGCAAAAGCAAACAAAGGCAAACATATGTCATTTTCTTTTAACACTTGATGTTTTTTCGCTTAATAGATATATAAAATATGTTCCTATAATATAACTTAATGTATTAAAGCTCCGTTTAACCAAAGAGTTGTGTTATATTACCACCACATGTTGTCTCTACTTGTGCAGACACATCTTCTGTTGTATTGGGTAAAGTAAGTGCATCCGCACCAACAGTTGCACTCAGTTTAACAAGGGTATTCTGCTTGGTGAAAAAAACATGAGTTTAATACAGCAAAGCAAAGGGGTTTTACGTTACATTCCACCGGTGTATGTCTGGGTGAAGGCAAATGGCAAACTGGAAGAAAATTTACTAAAAATCTTTATTTTGAGATAATTTGGTCAGAGAAAACTACCAGATCACTTCGCTGGCGGATGAAAAGTATAAGCCTAACATGTCGTTATAATTTGAAGATGTGTATGATGAAAGTTTATCCCGTCTGTTGTTACAGAAAACGTAAAAACTTTATTATTGTTATGATTGGGAATATTATCGTTATTTGATCAAGAACCAAAACCAACGTGCCGTGTTTTAGTTGTGCACACAAATCTGTCTGTTAAACGTTTGGATAATATAATCATCTATTTTCACATTAATATCATATACAGGTTTACTAAAAACTTGTCCTGAACATGCAAGTATTTTGAAACATCTGTCCGCGCTTGATTATTGTGATATTGCGTGAGCTAACATGTTTATTTATGCTAATTTTTTACACACTTTTTAAACATGAGCACATGTTTAGAAATTATTAAAATAATTTCGACATCATGCTAAATTGTTTCACGCACTTAAGTAGTAATATATATTTAAGCGTCGTGATTTGTACATTTTCAGGCACGATGATTTCATTGTTAAAAAATGTATATCAAATTTCTTAAAACATAATACTAGCCTTTGCATCGGTGTTCACAAATTCCGGCTTCGCTGCAATATTCGTAAATGCATTGGTGATGACCGAGGTAAACATCTTATCACCGCTCCTGAAACCGTTTACCAGATCTGATTCGACAATGTCTCGCAGGAGTATGGTCATTTCGTGTAGAAACTTAAATAAAATGAAAATGTAACTAATGAAACACGTCTAAGTGATAGAACAGGAAACATAATTGCGTATTTGCGTGATGAAATTATAAAATAAGCTGTTAACCTAACATTACAACTACGTCAGGATTCCTTATTGGTATAACCGGGTTTCAGCATATTTGATGTTGCAAGTGACACACAAACTAATGTATGCTGTTGATTCAGACATGAAACATTTAACAATTTCAACTTAAATCCCAAAACTCATTTTTCGGTTATGAACTACTTCGTTTATGCACTTTTTCTCATTTTTCATTGACATTCTATACTTGAATCAATAAATTGTACTTAATTTCTTGTTCAGTAATATCAAATATAAAAAACCTCAAGAAATTACAGAGAATGATCACACTCTCAAAGTTTGAGCATCATAATACAAATAAATTATAAAACATTGGGATAAGATAAGAAATTTTACATCTTGAATAGCAAACGTGGCAGGGTCGATAGTTTCGTTGTAAGCGTCTGCAAGCACCATGTCCAATGTGCCAACATCTTTATTTCCAGCAGGATTTAAGTCAAGGATATAACCATCTGTGTTAAGAACTATTGGTACAGGTGGCTCCCCAGGTGGTAACTAACAAGGGTAAATACTATGTATGATATAAGCATCAATATATAAAATATAAATAAGTAACAATAAATAAAAGTTTGCCTTAACATTCCGTACCAAAGCAAGTTTAACAAAATATTTCAAATGTTAAAAGGAAGGTTACATATTGATATATATCGTGTATTAAAAGTTTTAAGTTAATCTCATTTTAGATGATTTTCAACAGTATACCTGCAAAATGCTTTGCACTACTCGCAGACTATTTAAGAACAATATAAATATCTATAATCATATATGTGACAATTTGACAGGTACATGTATGTATGCCGCATAATTGCATATCTTTCTAACGACGCGATTACAATTATACTTATTTCTTATTTCTCTCTAATACTATATTGAGTATTTGTTTTATAAAATATATAACAACTTTATTGTTTGTTTTTCAGATCCGTACATTTAGTACATATGCATAATTACTATTACCAATGTCCAAGAATAAGTATATATATCTCGAATATTGACACTAAAAGACATGTAAATTCACTGATATAGACAATAAACAAACGAAAAAGAAAATTTACAGAGCCAAACTTTAATCAAATCGAACATTTGGCATAAAGTTTTCTCTATTATTCACGGTTGCTCATTTGTGCCATGTCGTGCTATCGTGCTGCACGACAACACGACGGACATTTTAGCGTGTTGTCAATCAGATGGGACCGCCAACATATGTAAGTAGAAAGGAGCTCTTACGTTAACAAGATGCAGATTGCTACAGACTGCTGACACAAGGGATATAATCATATCAATCTTTCCAATGATTTCCATCGGGTCCTTGTCAAAGGGATACTCTCCCTCCGTATAGCTTTTACAAGCACCGCCCCTCCTCTTTTTGGGGTCACAAGACTAACACTAAATGCTGGCATGGACTGAAAAACACAATATTGAAACCTTCAATTAAAAAAAACACAATTAAAATGTTACTTTAGATTCACTGAAACAAGAAAGGATTACTTTAATCATACTTTAGCCTTAACACGTACTGAAATTAAACAAACTGTTGCGCAGTTAAAAATTTAAATTCAATATCACAGAATGATAAAACTACGTTGCAATCTGCAAAACCATAGTGACGTCACCAACCATATCAAATGACAATAAATATAAACACGAGGGTCATGATGGACATGGTCCATATTTCATATCTGCAGTTTAAGAAACAATAAAGTGGATCAAAAGATCTTGGTCAACGTCATTCAAGGTTAGTACTAAACTATGTTTGCAAAACTGTAAAACAGGTCAAGAGGATATGGTGAAGGACATAAGGCGTGGCTAAGTGTAACTTACTTCAACCACATGGAGAATAACGGTGGTAGTGGACTGCTATACAATATATACTACACTATGTTAGTCTAAGTGCAAAAGTACAACCCGGACGAGGCCAAGTTCAATCCCGTGGGGGTGATCTGAACAAACTTGGTAAAGAGCGCCTGAACAATGCCGTCAACCAAAGATCTAGGTTCCGGGCATTGGTATTTTAGACAAAAGTAATTTTTGATTTGTTTTACTATGTTAGCTTCTGTCAGTTAAGTGATCCACAGGGTTATGTAAATATTGACCTAAGTGGCATGTTTTGAACAATCGTCGTAGAAATGCACTAAACAAGCTAAAAAATATTTAGCTGTATTACTGACCTTGAGTGACAGTTCTATCTCCTTGTAGTTTTTAAACATGTCGAACACTTGAATGAATAAAGTTGTTGTGTATGCATTGTTTACATCTCCGACCTTGAGAATCACGTGAGATTTCTGTGATCTATTGAATACATATATGTGTTCTTCAGTCATGTAAGTAAAACGAACCAGGTATTATCTCAAGTCAGTACTCGTTACACAAGTTACTATAACGCTAGTGGTCGGACTCGACCGATGTTGCATTAGTATGCAACCTGAAAAGAACCTTCAGAAATTATCGTATTAGTCATGAATATTTGATAAATATTAGTTTGAAGATTTTTCTGTTTGAATCCAAGAAAGATATTTAAAAAAAGTGTCTATACATGATTTATTTGAGAAAACAATTCAGTTTTCTGTTTTATTTAAGTAAATTTCAGTACAGACTTTCGGAGTTTTGTTTTGTCGAATTCTTTTTAATTTTTAACCAAAAGTCATACATATTTATAGTTACAATTCATATCAGCTATTATTGACAATCACCCAACTGGTACCCAACGCGATAGATAAAGTTGTTCATCGTGCAGATAACCAGATAAAGGAAGACAAGTTAAATACAATATCGGCCTACGGCAGGCAGAGACTAGTCAATCCGATGTCGCAGGAAAACAAATCCTTTCGGTTGTAAATACTTTGTACTCATGTATCATCTTATTTGCCGAGTCTAATGCTGACAGCCGATAACTAAGATTCATTTTTTACAAGGTCTTCTTTTTTTGTGGCGTTGTTTTGATATGAAGCTTCACTCTATACAAATTTCAAACGCGTTTGCACTGTAACTTTCACAGAAACTCGGGGTTTGCACAGATAAAAAAAAAAAATAATTGAAACTTTTTTTTCCAAATTCTCGTTTTCACCCCTGTGTGTCGAACATAGACGATATATGCAACCGGCAGTTCTTTTCATGAAAACCTTTACTTAGTATCTGTAAACAGAAATTGGCACTGTATAGTAGGAACCTTTATTTTATGTAACCATTGGACAATATCGATATAAAATATAAAGTGTCAAGACTGCAGAGATGTAACATTCGGTAAAACAGCAAACAGACAATGAGTGCTAGAAAACATTACTTGTCAATGATCATGTTTTATGACATAATCTAAGATATGAGTTGACTTTTGAAAACTTTGACACCTTTTTTCTTTGATATTATATCTTTAATTAACAATAATGTTTCTGTTCGTTTTGTGTAAAAGGGTAAAAATATTTTTTTTATAAACGATTTGTGTTTTGAGAAATGTAAATATCTTTGTATAAATCAGTATTGCTCAGTTTTCAGTTCGTTATGTGAAATAGAGAACAAATCAATATTTACACTCTATATTCGAATTGAATTTCGAGACATATATGTATCTTACTATAAATTAATGTATCTCCTGTTGGTTTTACTGAAAACAAGGACAATGACACTTGCAGACTAATGCTTATTGTCATAATCACTTTTGTAAACAAATGGTTTCACATACACTATGAACTAAGTAGTCCCACATACGTACGTGTGTGTAATACAGGTTCCTCCTCAATAAAGGCACCAATGACTCTGCTGACGTACAGTGTAAGTCAGGAATTGGGTTAGTGTCTGCTGTAGTATTTTTATTTTTCTGTTGTCATTTCCTTTCCAGCCACTGCAAGTGAGCGTTAGCCAGTCGCGGGCAGATGTAACTGAGAAGGTTTTAAATCATTAAGAATTTTTTCATTAGATATTTTATAACATATTTATATACGCTTTCATTTTACCTTACAGGTACAATTTACACTTCATCTGATTTTTTTTAAAATGCAACCCTTTGGGAATACGCAAAGCTTTTTTGTTGCTCACGGCAGTTTGTGCAACTTAGCTATACTGTTGTTCAAATCAGAAAGTAATGAGTTTTACTGATAGAATATTGACACACATGTCCTATGTTCTCTGAAATAATGTTCAGTATGATTTCGCCCATAGTAATTTTGTTTCTACATAAAATAATGTTGGCTTAATATTTTTGGAATATAATTAAAAAAAATACTGCACTTTTAAAGTATTTTTGGTATGTAAATTCAAAAAACACTGCATATTTCACGTGCTTTTTTAACTCTCTTTTTCATCAAGTGGTACAGTTTATTTGTAAGTACCAACTTTTAAGCTATTGAGAGTGCAGTGTCCATCGTAAGGGACATATTTCACTGTCCGTATAAATTCGACGACAGTCGAAGTATAGTTTGGGCACGGCACGGTGTTCGGAGCATTGACGTTCAGGGAAGTGACTGTTGCCTAATTCTGTATGTGTCCCCTTGATTCAGAGATTATTTTGATACTAATTGACGAAGTTTCAAAAACCTAATTAATAACAGAATTTTTAAATAAGATACTGAAATCATGGACAACTTGTTGTACTATTTATCTAGATACTGCAATAAGTGACTTAACTTATTGTACTAAAAATATTACCAGGTTTACACAGTACCATAAATAAAGGAAAGCCTGTCGTGATAATCCTGTTCTATCTATGAAGTACTGTATATCTATATTCACATAATATAATAATTAACAGTTATACCTAAAGTCATTTATGGTCAAATGACAGTTTACTTAGAGTTTGTATAAAAGGAGACATCATCAAAGAAATGTGCGATAAGGACTCGAGGAGATATTCGCACCTGTTTTTCTACATTGGCTTCATCAGCATCCTCTGCATGTATTTAATGGACTATTCCATCGAAGGACTTGCCAGCCGTAAGTGAACACTGAGGGATCCATATTC
>JAFMSR010002543.1:0-23131 GCA_022818135.1 Saxidomus purpurata
GAACTCGGTTATAAAGAACACTCGGTTATAAGGAACAATTTTTCCAGTCCCAGAGTACAAAATTCAATGGAAAACACCTCGGTTTTAGCGAACAGACATAAAGAATAAAATTATTAAAAATCGGAACGCTGATGACGTCAGAGTAACGTCGGCACTTTCATGCGGCGTTCATGTTAGCCAACTTGAATAAATTATTTCATTTCTATGATCTTTAGTTTGTTCATTCACGGATACGATAAAAAAGAAAAAATATATAATACTATCAAAAAGTTTAACAAAGACTAGATCTAGACGATAGAAGATTTAACATTTTCTGTACTGAAAAGGGTTAAATTTGTACATGTAATGAGTATTTTATGTTAAATCTTAAATATTGAGTCAATTATTATTCACTCTCAACAATCTCAAACGAGTATCCTTGATTGCTTCAGGAAGTCATAAGCACTCATTTACACAGACATTACGTTAGTGCCGGTGTAGATTCCATATGTAAATTTGAATAGATTTGAATCTGCAATATTTTTCTTGTACATGTAGATCTACATGACAATGTGTGCAAAATAATAAAAAAATGAACATACACATGTAATTATATTTTATTTTAGTATTATGTCTATTCCTTTTCACATCATGCTGTTGAGCTGGGAAGGAAAAAGACCGGTACTAGACTCGCAACTTTCTCACTAAAAATTCATGTTCGGCCCGATGTCCAGTAAAATAATGTTCGCTATAAAAATTGTGTTCGCTATACAAACCTCGGTTACAAGGAACTAGTTCGCTATACGGATATAAGGTACCTCGGTTATAAGGAACAATTCTCTGATGTCCCTAGCTGTTCCTTATAACCGAGGTTTACTGTAACTTGTTTTCGCTCATTGTTTTGTTTATTTATCGTTCTCCACACACCGAATCACTAAAGAGTGGAAGAACCAGCGACTTTTCATTAGTGGTACACGTATTATGCGAACATATTAACCTGATCCTGACCTTTTTACATGAATATATATTCCAGCGATTACTTGAATAAATAAATTTCCGCAAGTGCGAGATCACCGATATTGTAGGTGCAATATAATTCTTTTATACTTTGCTAATAACCGACGATAAATCCACAGTGGAGTGGGTTACGTGAAGAATTCAAGTCAAGCAGCATGTGGGTTCCAATCTATGAAACATACTGTTTCGGCATTTCGACATATAGTGCAAATGAACGCGCAATTATACTGACTAAAAACTCAAGAAATTCTTTATAAAGCGCTGAAGAGGAGGGGGTTAATAAACTGCAGATGTGATGTAAGCTTATAGAATTCATTTATTGTCATATGAAATAAATTTATAAGCTTTGAATATCAAAAGTTTTAACTATTGAATTAGCTAAAGCCAGTTTTTTTATCTTACTAGTTTACTTACTTTTGCTAGGGTAGAACTCACAAAGTACAGACTTCTAAGATTTAAGAAAAAAATCATGCGCTATATACTAATTGAGCTCCGATACCCTTTTTTTTTCTTTGATTGTTTATAAGTCCCGGCCGACCCTGGGACTTCTCCCTGAGTGAACTTGCCAAGACTCTTGACAGACGAGGTTGAAGAGAGACAGATGCAAATACAAGAGAATCCGGGTACCAGACCCTAGCTCTTTACGAATAGACCCCTTGATTCTTTTCATGCCCGGTGTATAGCCCCGATACACGTGATACTACCTATTGGTTTCTAACCAGTTCAGCTCTAGATGGGTGGGAAACACTAAAAAGTGTTTCTGAAATTTCCAGTGCCCCGGCCGGGATTCGAACCGGGGACCTCCGGACTAGTAGTCCAGAGCGTTAACAACCACACCATCTGTCCCATCTATTTGTAAGTTTTATAATCATGAGGCCTGGTTAATTTGCCCGAGTGATAAACTCATTCACAGCTTGGTGTTGTGCTAAGTGTGCTGCCGTTTGGCACATCTCCTGTTTCCTTGCCGGGATCACACGCTGGTCATCTGCCACATAGGCCAATACGAAGTAAAGTCAGTGTCGCATCCTTATTCACATATCTACCCATACCTATATTCCATGATCTAAATCTCGACTGCACTTGCCAACATGATAAGCTTTTCGCCCATACATGAAATTCATATTGTTTTCTTGAAATAATCAATAGATAGCAGTCTTCACTTTTGTTTATTCCTCTGTAATTTGGTATTCTTTCTATTGTTTTGTGTACAGCTTTTTCACATTTATAACCTTAGCATTACAAATATGAAATAAAGAATATAAAACTTGTGACGGAAAATATCATTTCCAACCTGTGATGATTATTAACTATGAAAGATAACTTAAACGGCCAAATTAAAGTGAAGAAAACATTTCTTACTTGCCT
The DNA here is from genome assembly GCA_022818135.1 of Saxidomus purpurata. NCBI lineage: Eukaryota > Metazoa > Mollusca > Bivalvia > Venerida > Veneridae > Saxidomus > Saxidomus purpurata. The sequence goes on from JAFMSR010002543.1 coordinate 2,362, forward strand.
TTTCGAACACCTGGACAATCAAAATCGCTAATTATTAAACATGAAGATAGACTGCAGACGGCATTTTGGTTTGTTTCATGCACTATGATTGAAAGAGGTCATTTTTATCGCCAGGAAAATCGAACAAGTTAACACTATGTAGAGAGACGCCGATGTGTAGATGTAGAGCGGTTGCCGGCTCGAATCTCATCAGCGGAATTTGACCGGGGCCTCTTCAATTCATCTTGTCTGTGCAAAAACTGGTCATATTCCAGGAAGAATCCATCGATATTATAGTTATTATGGCATGCAAGAGTATGCGACAATTGATGTGAATAACTAAAATTCAGTGCGTATATACGCAATCACATTTTACCTACTGCTAATTTCATGTCTTTAGATTATTTCTGACAAAGTATTAATTTATGCATAAAATTTTTATTATTCCAAGGACACATGTGAATATTGCATTTAAACTCTTATGTCAGATATGGGGTAGGGGTGCCAATTCGTATATTTACGAAATACTAAAGTCGGTGACCCCTAATTTTTACAATGTCAACTAATAGCAAAATCGTTTTTACAAAACATATTGAACTTTTACGTTTTTCCATCGAGTCGATTTCTTACAAATTTAATTTTATGCTAAAATTTTAACAAAACTGGAAGTCATTTATTTCCATTTTGACGTCACAAATCCGTGCATAGCGGTTACAACGTCAAACTTTTTACGTCCAATTTTATATCAGTTTGTAGCTCTGATTCAAAGATAAAGAGAAAATCAGAAGGTTGGAAATATTTTACAAAGGCAAAACGCTACAGCTTAAAAACCTGCCGACAGCGTAAGAAAGCGCGGTGGTAAAAAAGTGACGTCAGAAGCTATGTTTGAAGCACTACTGAAAAAAAAGTTTACAAGATATTACAAAGATAAATTCCCTGTGAAATCGGAAATATGCTGAAATATACGTGGTGCAAATATGAGAAGAAAATTCAAGAAATTACTTTGAGGCGCATTCCACCTTAAAAACTTGTAAAAATGGTATAATTTATCATCCTTGACCTGTTTTAAGCGTTTTAAGATTTGTTTCATTTAAATTTTCTAAAATCGCCGAAAAAGGGACCAAATATTCCCGAAAATTGTGAATTAGCGGGGTCGTGAAAATACGTGACAAACAACAATACTTGCATGAAAACATTTACAAATGTTACAGTTTATCATCCTTGAGCTGTTTACCAAGTTCAAGAATTGAAGAGGGGTATGTGAGAGAGGGGGGATACTTGTTTAGTTTAATCTATGAATGATTGCACAAAAATATCTGTGGGGATAAGACTTGAGCACATCTCTAACATTTTGCCAGTAGTATTTAATTACTGCAACAGGGGGAGCACTCAAGTGTTAAGAAAGTTTATTAATTAATTTCCCAATTTGAATGAGAATATGTGTAAAATATTTGGGCGACACAGCCTTGGCCCTTTCCCAATTTTCGGAAAAAAAAGACCAGCATTTCAGTTTTTGTTTTCCAATGTCAATAATTGCACTTCTATGCTGAAACTCAGACATAGCTTTAATGAAAATTTTATATGTTCCTATTTCTTATTATAATAGATTATTCATTTAAGGCAAATTCCCCCTTTTGGCAAAAACAACGCAAAAATTCCCCCACCTGAGGACTGTGGACCCCTTCCCCCCAAGTGGAGTGAGTGCACTGTTAGCTATTAATTATTTTGCTGTGTTATCATGATAGGCACTGTTCACTCTTTATTTGTTTGCTGTCTGATCATGATCAGCACTGTATGCTATTCATTGTTCTACGGTCTGATCATGATCTGCACTGTATGCTATTTATTATTCTGCTGTCTGATCATGATCTGCACTGTAAGCTATTCATTATTCTGCTGCCTGATCATGATCTGCATTGTAAGCTATTCATTATTCTGCTGTCTGATCATGATCTGCACTGTAAGCTATTCATTGTTCTACTGTCTGATCATGATCTGCACTGTAAGCTAAATGTTATTCTGCTGCCTGATCATGATCTGCACTGAAAACTTTTCATTATTCTGCTGCCTGATCATGATCTACACTGTAAGCTATTCATTATTTTGCTGCCTGATCATGATCTGCACTGTATGCTATTCCTTATTCTGTTGTCTGATCATGATCTGCTATTCATTTTTTGGCTGTCTGCTCATGACCTCCACTGTTGCTATTCATTTTTTATAATGACCACTTTGCATCTTTATCTAACAGAATGTGAGGATACTTACCTTTTCCAGGAGTATTTTTTCATAAAATGTACATAGTTGCCCACTGCATGACCTTGTGCCACTGAATTATGAATGAATGGCCTAGCACTGACCTAAAGATGTGTACTAAACAGGTTGAAAGTTTTCCTATTTGTTGCCATAGCAACTAGAGTTCTGCATGGAATGGAATAATTTGAAGGATTTAGGTAGAGAGCTCTCTGTACATGCAAGGAATATCCCTGCCAAGTTTCATCAACATTCGCCTAGTGTGATTTCAGAGGAGCTGTCGTTTGAAGGAAAATGTTAACCGACGTACAAGGGACGCCAGACGAAATGTGATCCTCATATACAGGATTCCATTACCTCTAAACTGTAAGTGTGACCTTGACCTTTGAGGAAGGGACGTGGTTCTTGCATGCGACACATCGGCTTGATATGCAGAAGATTTGTGCCAAATTATTTTTAAATCAATCAATACACGACAAAGTTACAGTCCTGACACAAATATGTGCATAAATACAGGATTCCATTACCCTCAAACTCTAAGTGTGACCTTGACCTTTGAGGTAGGGACGTAGGTCTTGCATGCCACACCCTGTCTTGATGTGCTGAACATTTGTGTTATGTTATTATAAAATCCTTCAATGCATGAGAAAATTAGTTAAGCAAAAATGTATGCATATAAGATACAGGATTCCATTACCTTCAAACTCTAAGTGTGACCTTGACCTTTGTGATAGGGACGTGGGTCTTGCACGCAACACATCATCTTGATGTGCTGAACATCTGTGCCAAGTTATTTTAAAATCCTTCAATGCATGACAAAGTTACAGCCCAGACACGGAGGTATGTAAGGGTGGATGCACAAACAGACGGGCAGAGGAAGCAATTTTAATATGCCACCCTTCAGAGGCATAAAAATAGTTAACACCATTATCAACATACTTCTGTTTCATTTTTCTGTATCAAATACATGATTTGAAAAATATCTTTAAAGACAATAAGAGCATCTTGCAGTATTTTATATGGCTTGGTAAATTGGTAATCAAATTTCTTTACAACTAGAACTATCACTGAAGGTGATGATTGCCCCCCTCCCCAACACAGTATTTAAAATCTATGGAATATTTGATGTTTTGATTATTGGACCTGCACAACTTAGGCTTCTGTGAAGTATAATTAAATATTGACAAGTGGGTTAGGAGATTAAAAGCACACAAGATTTTATTATATCAAGCCCCTGTGACCTTTGATCTAGTGACCTGAAACATGGACCATGCACAACTAAGCATGGTGCTTATCACTTCTATGAAGTATCATTAGAATCTAACCAGGGGTTTTGGCGATTTAGCGTCAATATTGGTCTTGATTTTATATACAGTGCTACAGACTTCTTGAGATGTAGAAACCAGAAACATGGACCATGCTCAAATATACATTGTACACTGCGACCTCGTTATAACGCCGGATCGTTATAACGCGGATCCCGGTATAACGTGGTTGGGTCTTGGCTCCCAGAAATTTCGGGATCGACCAAAATCATATCTGTCAAAAAAAGCGTTGTCCGTATACAAAACAAATGTTCGAAAACGTAAATAAACAACATGGCAGGTAGTTAATTGATCTTTGTCACTTGCGCGGTATCAAGCGTCTATAAACAGAGAAGTGTTAAAACAATTACGGCTTACTGGTATTTTTTCACGGCTCCGTTATTCACAAGCTGACCTCTTTGTTTGTTAAACAATAACTTCTAAATCGTGTGAATTAATATTTGTTTGCGCATCTTTGATTGCAGTCTTACCTGAACTTAAATAAATCAATTACAAAACTGTTATTGTTTGTTTTAACAAAAAAGTACTTTCACTTTAGCCATCATTTTCGGAAAATGGATGTACTTTCGTTTTCAATAGCAAATATTTACGTAAGAATTTCTCTTTTATACATTTAATTTCGTGCTTAATTAACCAATTTATTTTACATAGAATCATTATTTTCTACAATTTAACCTCTCGATTTCATAAAAACATGATGCGTGCTAAACATCAATATGCTTTAATTTGGTTAGGTGGGTGGGGTACTCGCGTTATGTACGCGTTATGCAAGAAACCAGCGGCCGATGATCAGACCGCGTTATAAAAAGAGTCTCACTTATAACGCGGTCTGACCAGTTGGACCCCGACTACCGCGTTATAACGGGGTTGCAGTGTACTTATCACTTGTGTGAAGCATCATTAAATTCTAACCAGGGGTATTGGAGATTTAGTGTCCACAACATTCCGGACAGACAGACGGACAGACAAGCTGAATCCAGTATACACCCCCTTACACTTTGTGTTCGGGGGAGGGGGGTATAATAAGCGAAACCTGACACGACTACTGACTTACCTGTAGTATCAAATCTTTACTGTTATACAATAATAGTGTAATTTTTCATTACCATTATCCTTATTAGTTTGACATGAATGATGATTTTTATGATTATTTGCCATAAAACAGTTAAAAAAAGTTTAAAGCATGTTTAAAGCAGGTTTAAACGGCGCCTTTAGAAATTGTGGAATTAAAAAAAAACAATCACCTTTACTCCCCACTCTGCAAAAACTTTTTTTTTTTCTTAAACAATTTAAAAATTGAAATTCTTAAATTTATTTCAATTAACAGTAACCTTGACTAAGTGACCTTGACCCCCAATTTTTTTTTTGCTTAAAACAATTTAAAATCTAAAAAAATAAAAATCAGTTTTAGTAACAGTGACCTTGACACTAATGACCTTGACCCCCGAAATTTTTAAAAACTAAAAAAAAATCTATTTTTAACAACAGTGAATATTGACCTTGACAATAGTGTCCTTGACTGGGCAAATTCAATACAAACTAAGTCTTAGAAGACGCTTCTTCATACCACCATATCTGAAAAAGAAATACTCTGCCCTGTGTAGTAGCACAATACCCATCACCAGTAAATTGCTTGGTGATGACATTTCCAAGGATGTTAAGAGTTGTGAGACTCTGTCATACTTAGGGAAGGATATGTCATACAGTTCCTTTAGAGGGCCATACTGTTCAAGAGGTTGCTTCCGTCATGGGGGTTTTGGTAACTCTTACCAAAATCAAGGCTTTAGACCACAACCTTACCCAATGAGAGGTACTTCATTCTGAGGTGGCCATACCGATGGGAGATAACAGACCTCTTAGGAGGGCTGCTTCTTATACCAGTTCTGGGAATACTGCCCCAAACGGACAGGAATAGCTGAGAAGGTAAGTTGTATTGACAGAACACAAATGTGTTTAGAAGTTTGGAAGAAATATAAAGCAGATCCTTGGATCTTTAACTCTGTGTCTGGGTACAAAATTGTCTTTATTGAAAAACCTGTACAGAGGTTTATTCCCAAAGAGATACCATTTAGTCCAGATCAAAGAGTGATTGTTGATAACGAAGTGCATAATCTTTTAGAGAAAAGTGCTATTATTGAATCAGAAATTGAATAGGGGCAATTCCTTTCTACCATATTCATTGTTCCAAAACCAAACAATAAGTTTAGACCTGTTATTAACCTGAGATACTTGAATGAATTTGTTGAATACAACCATTTTAAACAGGAAACATTTAATGTTGCTCTAGATTTAGTTCAACAGAATGACTACATGACTAAACTGGAATCTTTCAGATACATATTTTTCTATACCTATACACCCTTCACATTGGAAGTACTTAAAATTTTCATGGAACTTGATGGTGTACACTTTTGTTGTGTTGCCGTTTGGTCTAAAAATAGCACCATATTTGTTTACAAAAATTTTACAACCAATTTTTTACATGGTAAATGAGATATGTCTGTTTAAGTAATTCTATAAAAATTATCGAAACACTAGAAAGTCTAGGTTTCGTAGTCAATAGGAAAAAAGTCTACTTGTTCCATGCCAAAGATTGGTATCTTTTGGTTTTGTACTTGACACTGTATTGTTCAAGGTTTTTCTTACGGAGGAAAAAGTTGATAAGATTAAACGCAAAGCTACAGCCTTGTTGAGTACTGAGATTGTCATTTGTCTGTGATTTGGCTTCTTTTATTGGACTGGTAATCAGTTCATTTCATGCGGTGCTAGAAGAGCCCCTGCATTATAGGGTACTAAAAAGAAACAAAATCTTAGGCTTAGGTACTTCAATGTAAGGTTACGCTTTCTCAGTTGACTAAGAATGAGCTAATTTGGTGGATCAAGAATGTTGATCTCAAAAATGGCAAGAGAATAAAACCTCTTAAAATATCTAGACACTGTTGCACAGATGCATCTTTTGAGGGTTTTGGTGGTAAAGATTTAGACAGACAAGTTCATACTAGTGGTAGGTGGAATTTTGAACGGAGACAACATAGTATAAATTACCTTGAATTGTTAGCAATTTTTTATTCTTTGCAGGCACTTTATAGTGATTGTAGTAGAATACATATAGAAATTCAATCTGACAATGTATCCGCCATCTCTTATGTTAATGAATTTGGTGGTATGCAGTCTAGCATCAATATTTCGACTGCAAGACCGACCGATTTTACAAACTGATATTACATAGATGTCTGTCTTTACGTCTCAACCAGTTAGATTCAAAACTGTGGTGGAAATCGAACTGATTTAAATTTCTTTTTTTTCACTGCAAGATGAATTTTTTCACACTGGCATGTTCATTTGTTGTTAGTAACCATAAATAGTCCTTAAAATATTTATAAAATGACAAATATTAACTAAAAATACTTGTTAAACCTAACACGGTACCTGTCGTTTACATGTTGATGTGTAAACGTGATAACCAATGAAAACGTTTCCTTGAATTCAAACTTATTTTTACACCACGGGAGGCTGCACGCGGAAAACGCATAACGTACACTTGAAGTAACCGCTTACAATTAACTTAAAAAATGATGCTATTTTATAGTGCTGAAAAGGTAACAACCAGTTTACTATATGTGCCAAGATCATGTTCGAATGAGTTATACATAATATAGATCAAGTACTTAATATGCGGTCACACGTTTAACCGAAATTCGGAATACTTACATTCTATGTATTTACGTACATTATTTGATCATGACATGTGTTAGACAGAAATTTTGAAAATCATTCTATTATCAGATCGTAGTTTGAGTATTCCCCTTAAAATATTGAGGTTGTATATTGAAGCGATCAGCCTAAAGCAAGACTCGCCGTGCCGAACATCAAAGGAGCGGCACAGAAATCATGAAGTCACATATTCTAACAGAGACCAGACAAATTCAAATACTTACTGGATTAAAAACAAACTTTCATAAAACTGTCTGGTATTAATCGACGTTTCTGAAATATTGATCAGTCGGTTTTTTTTCTTACCTGAACGGCCAAACATCCACGTACTTATTCTGCGTTAATTAATTCCACAAAATAATGCTTAATTACCATCGACGTATTCCATCTTAGGGACAATCATACTCATCACATCATAGTTTGTGTGCAAAACTTCTGCTTTTCACAGCAGATATGGTATATTTGACGTGAACATAGCTTTGTACGGTTAGTAACAAGAATCAAGCGCACTTTCAAAAGCATTTTAGACATGAAATTTGGAAGACTGTCAAATTGTTATAAAAACTTTACTTTACTGGCGTACAACCCACGAACATTTCGATTTTATTTAACCGTAGCTGGAAAACAAAACATGAATTTCATACTGTATTATTTTGGTAAAGTACTCGAGAGAAAATAAGCGTCAATGAAACAAAACACATACATGTTGCAGATTTCTCAAGTTCACTTTACTTACGAATGCTACATTACTAAAAAAAGGACGATATTATTACATGCATCAAGAATCTCAATTTTTAATAAAGTTTTATATACAATGTATGAGAATATACATGCGAAGCTTTAATATATTTCAAATGTTATATACTGATCGAATATGACAGACAGCTTCTGTCGAAAGTCAAACACATTAAATTTTACTATCAAATATTCTGGTTATTGTTTGATTTACAGCATGTTTAACAAAGGTTGGGGCATCATCAGATCAGATTGCCTCGTTAATTATCTGTCATGACCTTCGATTATCTTCACTTTATAGAAATGATTCACGTAATATATCCGTGCGGTTAAAAAAAACTGTCTTGGAGTACCTGTATAGTGCGTCTAACTGACCTGCGGCGAGGGACTCTGGTATATGAAAAGTTATGCAGCAACGAACACTCGGCTGGCAATGAAGTTATTAATATGGCATATACATATCACATATGACATTTTTCTCTCGGAACATTTGATTATTGGCATCTTTTGAGTTCCCGGGCAAAATATTCCCGCCAAATACGAGAAAGCCACGTGCTTTCAATAGGAGATTAGCGAAAGATTCTATATAAAAAGTTTAATTACGTCCGGAAATACCCACATCTGTTCTAAATTCCCAGTTATGTTATTATGTTCAGAAATACACTACAATAAGCATGGACCTTTGTGACAAAGGTAATACTTTCAACCAGGGATAGAGTTTTCCTGTTTTAACACAATATACTGACAGCCTTTCGCAAGATACAAAATGAAAAGCCCCATTTACTTTGATGTACTTTTCACGACCTTACAGATATGTACTATTCAATAAATATGCATAAATGTTTACTCTTCCACTGGCGGAAATAAAGATTATATACCTATCAAAATGACATTATTAACGACTCACATATTCCGTTGGCTGCGTAAACAAAGGATTTTCCGCAGTACATATTTCAAGCGGGTGAAGTTTAAAAATATAATCTACCGATAAACTGTAGTGAGGTAGAGTTTTAGCGATGTAAACAAAAATGCGTTGACATGTGTAGAGTATTTAAGTGTTATGTATAAAAAACATACAAGTTTCTGATCAATTTTCACTTATATTGATTCTATTTGGAATAAGCTTTACAGGTATGTAATTTTTTTCAAGATATATTGAGTTTAAATAAATATTTGAAGCCGTCAAAGTTGGCGACGAGATTCTGATCGCCGGCATATACACATAGAAAGAAAACGTTCCGCATTGTTTGGAATTATAAGTGGGTTGTCGCGAAGGGCGGCCGTCGTAAATATCAAAAAGCCCTGGTGCACAATTTGTTGGGCTAGTATGCAGTCCAGACAACTGGATAGATTAGCAATATGCATATGGGAATGGTGCCTGTGCAGACAGATTTATATCTCTGCTGTACATGTTCCAGGGGTTCTGAATACAGCAGATTTTTATTCCAGAAACTTCTCAGATTCCACCGAGTGGTCTCTGAAACAAGAAATCTTTGATAGGTTATGCAGACAGTTTTTTCTTCCAGATGTTGATCTGTTCGCGTCTAGGTTGAATAGAAAGTTACCGAGTTTAGTAGCATGGTTTCCAGAACCTGGTGCAATGGCATTTAATGCTTTTTCGTTGTCTTGGACTAATTTTCAACCATATATTTTCCCACCATTCAATCTAGTTGGCAAAGCTGTTAATAAGCTAGTGAGTGACAAAGTTGATAGAGCTTTAGTAATAGTTCTTCACTGGTTTACCCAGCCTTGGTTTCCCTTGTTATTGGAAAACGTGTTATTTTCCTATCAAGTTTCCGAGGCACAAAGACTTGCTGGTGATGCCCCACAACAGGATGTTTCATCGATTACAGAAAAAGCTAAAGATCCTACCTGACATTATTTTCATAAGGCCTTCTGGCCTCCATATATAATCAGTCTAACATGTCATTCCATTGACCACCACTGTATCGCTATTTAAAGATAGAATAAAGCCTTGGTCACGTGATATCACTGCATAAAAGCCCGAAGAACACGTGAAAACTCTCATAATTATTTCAGCGACCACACAGAAAGGTCCTACATGAACGTTGTACATGTCTGTATCGTAAGATAGTGGTAAGTTTTTCACCACGTGTTAATGTGCTTCTTGAAATGTCTTACTGAAATACTAGAACGTTGTTAGAGTTGTTTGAAAGCTTAGCTTTCTCTTTTTAAATTTCAGTTTAGTCGTAACGCTGTTACGAATTTTTTGCCCTCAACTGTAGTAACGTGGGCCAAGAAGTCTTTTCATATTTGGTTATTGGTGTATTTCTGCCATCATGGCAACCTCTAACAAGGACATTCTGTCCGCTCCTAGCAGCTGTGAGAGTTTTTCTGGTTTTAGTTCCGAAGACGAGATAATGACAGATAAAAAATTGCCGAGCACTGTTTACAAATTAAGAAAGACGGTAGCAATGTAAAAGATCAGTCAGCTTCGGTAAAAATGTTATTTCCGATAAACAGAAACAGAGGAAACCTAAGAAATCCGGCAATGTTGTTAAAAAACTTGCTAAGAAACAAGATCAAGGTAATTTAATAGACTTGAATAATTTGTCTACTGAAAATATTCAGTCTTTGAAACACGTTTTAGGGTTTGCTGATCCTCCTAATCCATGTGTTGAAAATCCGAACATGTTTTCGGATAGACCAAATATCCGAGTTTCCCTCGATAATGTAGGGCACCATGATATTGATCTTCAATATGAAGGTTATGATTATGAAGATATGAATTATACTCACTCCAATGTTGACAGTACGTTGGATTCTAACCCTGGCGGTTATTTTTACTCTGCAAGAAAATTGAATCATGATTTCGGAAATTGGCTTATTTAGTAATGATGGAAATGACTTCCAGAATGATAGTGTAAGTACAGGTTTACAAAAGAATGATGAACATTTTTGGGAACTTCCCAAGATAAAAGCTCCTGAGCGGGGCCAGCCAGTTAGCGATAATCTGGCAGAACTGATCTCAATCTCATGTACAAAACCATGTCAGTTAAGTGAGACCTTTTCTAGATACCAAGTTCCATCTAATTGTGAATATAATGTGTGCTCCTCATGTCAATGAGGAGATTTGGCGGAATTAGTAAAATTTCTCAAGGTTCAAAATACGGATCGCGGTCTTAGAGACATTCAAAATTTAGTCACATCTGGCATGTTGCCAGTTCTTGAATTGTGCAAGGTTTTAAAGCCATACACAGCTGAAGTCCCAGAATTAAAAGGGCATTTGACTAATGCTCTCAGCATTTTAGGTCTAGCTCAATATAATTTGAACATAAGAAGGTGGTACCTTGTGAGGCCATATTTGAAACAAAAATACTTCAGTATTTGTAACGTTAACACCCCAGTCACAATGCACCTCTTTGGGAATGATCTTAGCAAAGAAATTAAAAAATGTGAAACCTCAGTTAAAGTAGGCAAAAATCCTATGTACAATCGTAACATGAGAGGTAGAGGGTTTACACAAATGCCAAGTAACACTCAGCTTGGCCCTGTAAGAGGTAGAGAAGAGGACAGTATAGACCCCAGCCTTATGGGTACCAGAATCCAAGCTCCTACCAGCAACAGAATAATTCTGGTTACGGACAGTTTGGTTACCAACACAACAATCCTTTTAAAAAGAAACAAACTCAAACAGCTACTGTCACTTCCGCATCTCAGTACCCAAACTAGTGATGTGTCATAGAACTATTGGCAAGGTAAGTAACTGCCAAAGATTGTTAAACTCTTTTAATGAGTGGAAGACGTTGACTAAAGATAAATGGGTACTAGACACAGTATCAGGTTACAAGATTGAATTTGATTCTTTTCCAATACAAGTCAGATTGCCTAATCAAATTAAAGGGTACCGAAAGTCAGAAAACTCGACAGCGAAATTCAAACGAGCCTGTCATTTTATTTCATTTCCAAAAATGCGTTTGAATGTGGTCAACTGCGTTTTAATGATTTATTTAATTTTTCATTGAAATTGCGTGATTTCCATCTGGTTAAGGACGCCGCCATTGATAGCTTTAAAGCCTTATTGCGCCTGCGCCAAGTAACCAGATGTGACGTAACACCATACATGCCGTTTAGGGTTGGATCATTAACGGGAGATTTGTGAAAAATCGCCGGGTTTTTGGACATCACAACGGGGTAAAAACGAAAACTAAAAAACATGCGTTTCTGACGTCATACATGACGATTATGTTTATTCAACTTAATGTAAACACATGCAGTCGCCATTTTAAGCACATTTAAACCTTGATTCTCAATTTCTCATATGCAAAATTATTACTCGAACAAAATTCTCTGAATTTTAATGAAACAAGAATAATGTCGTACTTACGTTTGATCTGGATACAAAGCAAAACAAACAAAAGCAACAATTTTATTTCTTTCAACTGGCGGTACATAATCTTTAATCAACTAGTACATTAAAAGTATCATATAATCATATTTAATAATCCTGACCAAGGTCTTTCAAATGGTCCGAAACGAGCGTAATACGATAAATAACTTGCCTCGGATTACGTGACAAACATCCGGTACCCGCAATATTTGGAAAAATAAAGAAAATATTGAAACTTTATATCTACGTATATATCGATATTTTACCAATCAATTTGACCAACAAAGAGATCCTTAATACAATATATACTATTTTAAAGACCTTGTCCAGACGTGTCATCTTGTTGCAAACATCAATTATGTCAATCAGGCGATAAGTATTACCCCGGGCAATGACCAGATGTTACTGACAATCAACACTAACGAGCGTAATAAAGGGCCGACTTTCGTCACCTAATCAACCGATTATCGATCTCGCATGTCAAGGTTTTGACTTTGTATATTCAAACTTGGACTTAAGTGGGTATTTAACGAATTTTATGGATTTTCTTTTCTTTCAAGACAAAATTTTGATTTATCGGGAGATTTGGGTGTTTTTGCGAGCTTCGCCGGGGCGCCGGGGTAAAGGTCTAAATATCGGGAGAACCCGGCGAGTAACGGGAGAACGGCATGTATGCGTAACACTGCGCTGCCTAAATAACGGAAGTACATCGAAGTCTTTCACGCACCTGCTCACTGGATGTCGGCCGTTTCATATAATATATTGCATTATATATGTTTACTTATTACAATGTCTTAGCGATGTTTATGTCAAGTTTTTTTTTTTAAATATCTTGAAAATGATTGTTTAATGACGTTCGGTTAAATATCATGCATGACAAGACAGAAATACATTTTACATTCGGCCTTTGTGAAATGATCTATATATTTTTATAATTTTCTTTACGTTTCTAATATAACAATTAAGAATTTAAATGTTTCACACTTATGCTATCTTGATATAGATTTTCCCAAGTGCACAACTTTTCTCGTATATACTAAATCATGCCGAAACACATCATTTTACGAGAATGTTAGGTTGAAACTACTGTAACGAAACGTTTTTTATTACAGGATCATATGGTATTATTTAAGACACAGATTTGTTTTTTAGATCTAGATTCTAGTCTATATGAAGGGCTGGCATTTATATTCAAAATAATTTCAAAAAATCATGTTGTTACAGTAAATGTGAAAAAGATAATATAGAAGATACCTATATGTTGCGGAACACTGAAAGCTGAGATCTTCCTCTATTCCTTAAAATTAAATTTTCGCTTTCAATAAAATAAAAACACAAACAATATCTCATTTTGACAACGTTGCCATGGAAAATAATTAGCGTGGTTCGAATCATTGAAGGAATTTGATTGGATATAGCCCAAGGGCATATTTCACAACAAAAGATGCGATATGATTTGTTGTTAATTGGCGATCCCCTGTCAACAATCTAACTGGTCACACATTATTGCATATTGCACACTGGTCAATTGCACTTGATAATTACACAACAAAATGCAGAGTGTCCAATTTAAATTATGCAACATTTTTGGATGTGCACGATCAAGGTAATTTACATATGAATTTATTTATCACTGTGATTAAAACTAACCATATATTTAATGAATGATAGGCCGATATAAAGTTTATACATATACATTATTTATCACTAACCTTCGAGTAACATTTATAATGTATGATCAAGTTTGCATAAAAATATTATTTAGTCATCTAACATAAATATGCCTTAGTAAAAAACATTCCAGCAAATGAAAGTTTCCAGCACCCCTACAAATGATCAGAAAATATATGATTTTTGCTGTTGATGATAGAAATTTTGTACTCTGATGAAACGTTTTTCTATGCAAAAGCGTACCCGGATAAAAATTTAGTATACACACAGTTGTCCTTGGGGGAGGGGAGGGGGGGTCCCCGGAAAAAATGAAATCTAACATTGCATCATGAGAACAATCAATATCAATATGTAGCAATAATATATAAATGATTTTAACACGATCATCTATATTTTGTCCCCATGTAAGAAAGAGGGATCTGGGATGTATTTAGATTGCATAATTTCCTCTAGTTCTTCCTCCATGTACTCGGGTTCAAAATTATACGGTACAAGTCCGTGCTCATCAATTATAACATATGTGTTTTACTTGCAAATGCTGCTCAAATACTTTTTACGTAAATTGAAATTAATCTTCGCACTTTGTCTCATTTGTTTATAAGTAACAGGTGCAATTATCGGTCCCTAAAAAATCTAATAATGTAGGATCGAAAGGAAGTTGTCGTGAAAACTGTGAAAGGCCATCAATGGTAAAGAAGCTCGTAATAGATAATAAAAGTTTTTTTGGGTTATGGATCAAAGGAATATTCAATAATATACTATCAGTAATCAAAAGAAAAAGGTAGCGGTCGCTGGTCTCTGAAACTGATCAGTGCAGTGTGACGTCACACATAGTGGGTCACGTGACTCTATTAAGCAAATATGGCGACTTACATTGAGCGAGCGACCGGCTGAAAATTGACGTTCTAAATCAAGTATAACAAAATTAATATCGCATTAATTTTGATTGCAAATAAGCGATTCTGTATTAAATTGTACGGACTACAACATGGGAATAATTTTTTTTTTGACTTTCGGTTCCCTTTAAGTTCTCTGAATCTGATGCAAAATTGGTTGATTTGGAAGTTCTGCAAATGGTGGATGATGGTGCAATTATTCCTTCTTTTTTTGAAAAAGATCAGTTTGTCTTGAACATTTTTATTGTTCCAAAACCAAATGGTAAATTTAGACCTGTTATAAATTTGAGAGAACTAAATAAATTTGTTCCCTATCCACCCATCCTGTCAAAAGTTTTTGAAATTTATCAGGAAAAACGAAACCTTTGCTTATGTTTGTTTACCTTTTGGGTTGGCTAGTGCCCCACCAGTTTTCACAAAAGTTCTGAAGCCAGTGTATGCTTTCTTTAGACAAAGGTGCATTAGATGCTCATATTATGTTGATGATTCCTTAGGCTTTTAGCTTCTTTTATTGGTCTGTTAATTAATGCCTTTCATGCTGTTTTTGAAGCTCAATTGTATTATCGAACTCTTGAACGATTAAAAGTAAATGGCTTACAGCTTTGTGGCACATATGATGGTAACATAGAGTTAACAGAAGTGTAGAAATTAAATGGTGGAAAAATAACATTTTTCTGAAGAATGGCAGAAAGATCCGCCAAGATCCCGTTAGTAGTTGGATCCGAACAGATTCGTCTATGGAAGGCTGGGGAGCTTTTTGTGAAAGCTCAAATCAATCTATAGGGGGCAGATAGTCTCAAGAAAAATGCAATCATATAAATTATCTAGAAATATTGGCAGTTTTCTGTGCTTTACGGTCTTTTTACAGTGATAGTTCCAACATTCACATTGGAATCGGCTCAAAATGCAAGGCCTTCGGGAAGGTACAATTTCTACTATTATCAACAGCTGAAGACCTGGAACCAGGAAACAATATGCAACAGCTTGAAATCGTTGGTCTTTGTGGTGCAGTCTCAGACATTGTAATAGGTTTAACCCGACTGTAGAAGAACTAGTTTCTTTTCTGTATTTTTTGAAAAATCTTAACAAGTCTTATAGTTGTATAAATACACAAAAAGTTTCAGTTTCCGAAACATTAAAACTTTTAAATGGAAGCTCAAATATGAGTTTAGTGACTGTTTCTCGTTTCATGAAAGGTCTTTTTACTGCGAAGCCTCCAGTGCCTCGATTCAATTTCACGTGGGACGTGTCTCAAGTGTTAAGTTTTTTTATCCTTTAGAAGATTTAAGTTTGAAACATTTGACTTTTAAACTAGTTGCTTTATTTGCTTTGTCTACAGCTGCACGGGCACAGACTTTAGTGTCATTAAACTTGGATTCTTTCATAAGAAAACAAAATTCAGTGGTTTTTTGTTGTGGTGACAAGTTGAACAAGAGGGCCAAGATGGCCCTATAATAGCTCACCTTAATACAAGTCCACTTGCCTGGTGGAAGATCACTAGATAATGTTATATACCAAATAAGTTTTCCTATATACCCCTTTGTAAAACAAATGATCCCCCCCCCCCGGGCAAGGTCAATTTTGACCCCAGGGGCATAATTTGAACAAACTTTGAAGAGGTCTACTACTAAATGCTACATGCCAAATATCTAAGCTCTAGGCCTTGTGGTTTCAGAGAAAAAGATTTTTAAAGTTTTTCCTATATAAGCCTATGTAAAACTAAGTGACCCCCAGTGCGAGGTCAATTTTGACCCGTGGGTCATAATTTGATCAATCTTGGTAGAAGTCCACTAGCCAATGCTACCTGTCAAATATCTAAGCTCTAGGCCTTGTGGTTTCAGAGAAGAAGAGTTTTAAAGTTTTTCCTACATAAGCCTATGTAAAACTAAGTGACCCCCCCAGGCAGGGTCAATTTTAATCCGGGGGTCATAATTTGAACAATCTTGGTAGAGGTCTACTAGCCAATGCTACATGCCAAATATCTAAGCTCTAGGCCTTGTGGTTTCAGAGAAGAAGATTTTTAAAGTTTTTCCTATATATTCCTATGCAAAACTAAGTGACCATCCCCGCGGGGTCAATTTTGACCCAGGGGTCATAATTTGAACAGTCTTGGTAGAAGTCCACTAGCCAATGCTACATGCAAAATATCTAAGCTCTAGGCCTTGTGGTTTCAGAGAAGAAGATTTTTAAAGTTTTTCCTATATAAAGCCTATGCAAAACTAAGTGACCATCCCCGCGGGGTCAATTTTGACCCGGGGGTCATAATTTGAACAATCTTGGTAGAGGTCCACTAGACAATGCTACATGCCAAATATCTTAGCTCTAGGCCTTGTGGTTTCAGAGAAGAAGATTTTTAAAGTTTTTCCTATATATGCCTATGCAAAAACTAAGTGACCATCTCCGCGGGGTCAATTTTGACCCGGGGGTCATAATTTGAACAATCTTAGTAGAGGTCCACTAGACAATGCTACATGCCAAATATCTAAGCTCTAGGCCTTGTGGTTTCAGAGAAGAAGATTTTTAAAGTTTTTCCTATTTGTTGCCATAGCAACCAGAGTTCTGCATGGAATGGAATTCTTTGAACAATTTTGGTAAAGCTTCATGCAAGGAACATTCCTGCATAGTTTTATCAACATTGGCCTAGAGGTTTCAGAGGAGATGTCATTTGAATCAAAATGTTGACGGACGACGGACAATCATCGATCAGAAAAGCTCACCCTGGCGTAGCTAAAAACAGTAAACCTGGAGTCTCTTTTAACTTGGAGATTAAGGAATTTCCTGAAGATTGCGCTTTGTCCAGTTAGGACATTAATGTTTAATGTAAATAAATTATCATCCTTAAGAAAGGATAAGCAGGTGCTTATTTCTTTTGTGACTTTTAAAGCAGTATCTACGTCAACTGTAGCCAGGTGGCTGAAATCCGTATTACAACTAGCTGGCATAATACCTTTAAGGCACACTCTTATAGAAGTGCAACAACATCTGCAGCCTTTAAGGCAGGATGTTCTATTCAAGACATCCTAAAAACAGCCTGTTGGAGTTCAGCTAAGAATTTTAAGAAGTTTTACTTAAGGGAAGTGAAAAGTGCTGATAAGGATTTTGTAAATTCTGTGTTCAGTTCATGTAACATACGAAGTGACTTGTGTTAGTATAGGAAATGACTGTGTTTAGCAAGTATAGTATGTACTTGGAGTGACTTTTGTTATGTTTTGGACAGGTTGTAGTATTTAACTTCCTTTGCTTTATGTATTTTTGAAACTGGTATTATACTAGTAAATGTGGGAAGTTTTGATGTGTCTTTTATGTTGTCTCTCTTAAAATTTGCTAGACTGATTATATATCGAGGCCAGGCCTTACGAAAATAATGGGACCACCATCCTAGCACTTGTTGTGACGGATGGGAGACATTATTGGAATAAGACCGGAGGCCGAAAATATATAATCTTCCCTTCCCAGTTTATTAATTAGTGTTTACTCTTCCCTCCCTTTTGTTGTGTGTTTTAGAGCCAACATAACTTCTTTAAACCTATGAGAGTTTTCACGTGTTCTTCAGGCTTTTATCACGTGACCAAGGCATTATTTTATCTATAAATAGCGATACAGTGGTGGTCAACGGAATGACATGCTAGACTAATGATATATTTTCGGCCTCCGGCCTTATTCCAATAATGTCCTCCATCTGTCACAACAAGTGCTAGGATTCGGGTCCCATTTTATCACTCTAAACTTTGAACAGTTGTGCAGACACTTTGTTAACATTTAAATTGAACAACTTCTGATACAATTACTTTTAACATTTAAAATGAGATTTTCTGCAACATTTTCTTGAACAGTTCTGCAGACATTTAGATAACATTTAAAATGCACAAATTCTGTAACATTTTTTTTTAGATTTTCCATAACATTTTCTTTAACATTTCTGCAGACATTTAGATAACATTTAAACTGAACAAGTTCTGTAACAATTTCTTTAAACATTTAAAATGAGATCTTCTGTATGACACTAGCCTCAACAGTTCAGCAAAAAATTTTAACATTTAAAATAACATGGCGCAGCAAACATTCTTAACATTTAAAATGATACATGCTGCAGTGGACATTCTTAACATTTGTAAGGAAAGGTGGTGTCATAACAATTTCTTTAACCTTTAAAATGAGATTTTCTGTAACATTTTTTTTCACAGTTCTACAGACATTTGGGTCTAATTTAAAATGAACAAATTCTATAACAATTTTTTTTTTTAGATTTTCCGTAACATTTTCTTTAACATTTCTGCAGATATTTAGTTAACATTTAAAATGAACAAGTTCTGTAACAATTTCTTTTAACATTTATAATAAGATGTTCTGGAAAATTTTCTTTAATATTTAAGAGCTCTTAATATTGAAAATGACAAAAACCTTAACATTCTATTCAACAATTCAGCAGACATTTTAACATTTACAATGACACATGGCGCAGCTGACATTCTTAATGTTTAAAATGAAATGTTGTGTCGTAACAATTTCTTTTAACATTTCAACTGACATTTTCTATGACAGTTTTGCAAACATTTTGTTAACATTTCAAATGAAGAAGTTCTGTAACACATTCTTTTAGATTTTCCGTAACATTTTCTTCAACATTTCTGCAGACATTTGGTTAACATTTAAAATGAAGAAGTTCTGAAACAATTTCTTTTAACATTTAAAATGAGATGTTCTGTAACATTTTCTTTAATATTTAAGCACTCTTTACATTGAAAATGACAAAATCCTTAACATTTTCTTCCATCATTTCCTTTCACATTTAAAAAGAACAAGTTCTGTAACAGTTTCCTTACATTTAAAATGAAACACGTTGTCGTTACAATTTCCTTTAATATTTAAAAAGAGATTTTTTGTAACCTTTTCTTTAACAGATTTGCAGATATCTAGTTAACATTGAAAATCAACAAGTTCTGTAACAATTTCTTTTAACTTTTAAAATGAGATGTTCTGTATCATTTTCTTTAATTTTTAAGCACTCTTAATATTGAAAATGACAAAAACATTAACATTCTATTCAACAATTCAGCAGACATTCTCAACATTTAAAACGACACATGGCGCAGCGGACATTCTGAATGTTTAAGATGAAACTTGGCGATGTAACAATTTCCTTTAACAATTTCCTTTAACATTTAGAATGAACAAGTTCTGTAACAATTTCCTTTAACATTTAAAATGAAATGTTCTGTGACAGTTTCTGTAATAATCAAGCACTCTTAACATTGAAAAGGATAAAAACCTCAACAGTTTGTTCAACAATTCAGCAGCATTCTTAACATTTAAAATGAAACATGGTGTCGTAACAATTTCCTTTAATACTTAAAATGAGACTTTTTGTAACATTTTCTTTAACAGATCTGAAGACAGTTAACATTCAAAATGAACAAGTTCACTAGCAATTTCTTTAAGATTTTCTGTAACATTTTCTTTAACATTTCTGCAGACATTTTGTGAACATTTAAAATGAACAAGTTATGTAGCAATTTCTTTTAACATTTAAAATGAGATGTTCTGTATCATTTTCTTTAATTTTTAAGCACTCATAAACATTGAAAATGGCAAAAACCTTAACGTTTTCTTCAACAATTCAGCAGACATTCTCAACATTTAAAATGAGACATGGCGCAGCGGACATTCTTAACTTTTAAAATGAAACAAGGTGTCGTAACAATATCCTTTAACATTTAAAATGACATTTTCTGTAACATTTACTTTAACAGTTCTCCAGACAATTAGTTAACATTTAAAATGAACAAGTTTTGTAACAATTTCTTTTAACATTTAAAATGAGATATTCTATATCATTTTCTTTAATT
>JAFMSR010002544.1:0-23130 GCA_022818135.1 Saxidomus purpurata
ATGTCTACGTTTCTCTCTCCCCTTTAGAACTGGCCTATTTTTTACAGTCAGCTATCTCTAAGTAAAAATAAGGTGTAAGGTGAAAATGTAACGAAATACATGTACAAGTAAACTGAAGTAAACGAAATACATGTACAAGTAAACTGAAGTAAACAAAATACATGTACAAGTAAACTGAAGTAAACGAAATACATGTACAAGTAAAGTGAAGTAAACGAAATACATGTACAAGTAAACTGAAGTAAAGTACAAGGCTTAATGTAATGTAAAGCGTAAGTTAAGTAGACAACTTGTAATGTTGTGTAGTGCAATGTTATCTGTACTATAATGTAAAATACAAGTAAAGTAAAGTACAAACACAATAAAATACAAGTGAAATAAAGAACATGAACACCAAATAACTAAATAATTAACTAAAGTAAAGTACAAGAAAGTAAAGCACAACTAAATACATGTACAAGAAAAGTACAGCAAAGGTAAAGTAAGGTACAAGTAAAGTAAGGTACAAGTAAAGTTAAGTAAGATAAAGTAAAGTAAGGTAAGGTACAAGTAAAGCAAAGTTAGGTACAAGTTAAGTAAAGTACAAGTAAAGTAAGGTACGAGTAAGATACAAGTAAAGTAAGGTAACAGTAAAGTAAGGTAACAGTAAAATAGAGTAAGCTTCAAGTAAGGTAAGGTAAGGTAAGGTACAAGTAAAGTAAGGTACGGTACAAGTAAAGTAAGGTACAAGTAAAGTAAGGAAAAAGTAAAGTAAAAGTAAAGTACATTACAAATAGTTATTTATAAGTACATGCAACTAACTACTAGTAACCAACCAACTAACTAAACTATTAACTAACCAAACAACCAAGTAATTACATTTGGTATTTCTCTGTGAAATCAAGGTTCAATAATAATAAACTTCTCTTAGACAAATGCAAATACACCAGATGCAGAAACAATAGCCCCTGTGCCGTTTTCTCGCTTTCTGACGCTAGATAATGATAGAATAAAATTGCAAGCGCGACTCCGTTTCTTCCCCCAGCACTCCAATATGATTATTGATCGATTGGAAATTTTCCATGATTCTAACATGGCTGACATTCTGTGGGAATTGTGAAATGTTACTGGGAAAATCAACAATATCAGAGTTTTAGATTAGCATTTCGTGTAAGAAAAGGATTTTTGTGCACGTTACTGGTGAGTTATTTTGTTTAAATCACTTATTTAGGGATTCGTTTTCTTGTCTGTTTTACAGATCTTGATAGCGATTATGACTATATCATGTCGAGAGCTCTCAAGTCGTACCGGCAGCATCGAGAGAAAGAAAAGGCCGACACAAGAAAGGGGCCATTTAAGAATGCCTACATGAGACGTCATCATTTGCGCCCTAAAACGGCGCCGCCGGCCCGGTTTGTGCAGTCAATGAAAGTGCAAAATGTGGAATCAGCCCCGAAACACGCAAGTGTAATGATTCCCCAGGTCGATGCAATAAATGCCGTATCAAAGGCCAACCCTGTGCCAGACGACAGTGAAAGGTACATTAACGAGGGTTTGATGGTATATTTCTCTTTTTTTTCTGTAAGCTAAGTACGTGCGGATGTTGGGTTAACTGCTGTTTTTTTTCTTCTGAATATTCAAATTTGTTGTTTGCAATGTACATCGCTTTCAACTGCTCACAAATACCCCATGCATTTTATACTGCAAGGTTGGGTGAGACGCATTTTATCGGTACATTTCACAAGATATAAGAAGCGACGAGTGCAAAATGCATTGGCAAGATGCACTGTAGCAAAACGATTAGGAAGTAACACTGTGTCGTTGGTTTCTCAATATACAAAGCGGCTCCATTTTCTTCACAAGAAACTGGTCATTCCTAATCGATATAAGCTACTATATGGAGAAGTATTGGGAAAAATGGCGAGCATGTTATTGGGAATATTAAAATAGAAATTAAAGAGACTTTTTAATTATAAATGGATAAACAGCTGTTCGCTCATGGAAACACGTTGTGTGTCATAGTTCCCGTAACAGAAGGTATTGATTTACGATCACTGCGTGTTGACATGCCGTATAGACCGTGAACAAGAAATTCAACATGTCATTATCGAACGTCAGGATGAAAACTAACAGAGAAAAAATCTATTACTCATGGCATGTTAGCCATTATTGCATCATTTGTAGCTCTTCACACTTCCATCTTTCCCAAATCCTGTTTTCATCTTCAGTAAGTGGCTATTATTCGAAAGAGAGTAAATTTCGAAGTCTATTACTTTCTGTAAAGTCCTTTAAAGACGGCGTCAATGAGCACGAACTTGATGTATATAAAAAAAATAATTCAGTGGCATGCAAATTAATCGACCAGAAACTTGGAATAAACTTTTCTGATCTGATAACTTTCTGACCTCTAATTTTTGTTACAGATCATCAAGAAGAGTGTTGCAAGTTACAAAAGTCAGCCTCAATATGATGCAAGAACAGAATAAGAAGGCAGCCTCGTTCATGAAACGAAACAATCCTTCACACCCATGGCACAGTCACAGTTACCCATCCGTAAAGCCAATGGAGAAATTCGTGCGAATACCACATGCCTATATGTCAGCGTCTATTGGAGAACGGGAACTGTCGTCTGCTTTGTCATCATCTAGCTCAAGAAGTTCTAGTGCAAAAAGTAGTCCGTCACACTCTGTCTGTAGACCTAAGTCGGCAGCGTCAAAGAACTATAATAATTATGATGGAGGATTATTTACGCATCCAAAACATACGAATCCAGAATATTTTGTCATTCACCCGGACTGGGTATCGGAATCTATGACGATACAAAAACTAAGTTTAACAGATAGGACCCGAAGAATCCCGAAGAGCAAATCTATGACATTGCCCGGAAGACGATGTAATAGTGCACCTCCGTCTAAATATAGAAACCCAATTACTTGGGAGAGTGTGCAAACTACTTGATTATAATGAAAATATGTTGATTAGTCACTGTAGGAATTGTCTTCAAACAAAAGTTTTGAAAAACGCAATATTTACCTCAATCGCTTGTGCAAACTTTATTCATTCTTACCGAAACATTATCGATCAAACACATAACCTGTAAAAACATCCGCACTTTACGTCTTCGAAATTGTGATAAATGTTATCATGTAATGGTGCTCACTCAAAGCTTCAAATATTGTGTTAGTTTGATAATTCCTGGAATCGCATTAAGTGGAATTGTGTCCTTGTTTGTTAGACATGGGTGGCTGTCCGTTGTCGTCTGTCCATATGAGCCGCGGCATTCATACAGAGGATTTAAAAATGTGGTTTCATTTCTCGAGTTATGATAAAGCTACTAATGATGAAATACAGCGTGTTTAAATACAAGTTATCAGTTGGATCATTGTTGCATGGCAACCAAACATTACGACCTTTCAGTATCACATTGGTTCGCCCTATATAGATACCATATACATGTATAACTGGCATGTCATGTCTCAATGTGTCTTTCCTGCAGTACCCTAAAGTGCTTTGATTCTTTTCAAAGATTCAGTAAGCTTAGAATAATCGGGAAATATTATGTTGCACTGGGTCTTCTGTGCAAAACCTAACTAAAGTGTAGCGTTAAATCGAAGTACAGTAAACCCGTATATAACGACTTTGTATATAGCGAAATATCGGATATAAGGAACAACTTTAAATAGACATAAAGGGTTCGTTATATACAGTGTTTACTGTAGAGCGTTAAATCGTTAAGTCTCTTGTAATTTCCTCGCTTGCTTAAGACTTGGCAATTCTGTGTCGAAGCAGAGGAACGCATTAATTACAGCCGAACCTGTCTTAAGCAGTCAGCCATGGGATGCGTCAAAAGTGGTCACTAAAAGTCGGTGCTTGCCTAATGTACGTGTATTTTAATACAAAAGTGGCCAGTTAGGATACATCAATAGGCCTACAGGCTGCTTTAGAAAGGTGACTGCTTTATTGTGGTGACCTGTAACACATGTTCAAATGTTTTCCTTCTGTTCTGGTGTTTTATATGTACGACTGTGTTGTGAAATCTACTTTATAAAAATTATCTATATATAGTGCCATTTCTTCAGTCTTCGACTAATATCCATGTGACGTTCACGTTGTCACGAACTTGTTTTCACAAGTTTGTATTATGAATAAAGGAAACTGTGCTTCGATTATATTTTTTCAGTTTTGAAATATCAAAATCAGATAAACGACAGGGTCAGAATGTATTTGTATGTCACGTTCGGTTACTTTTGATCTCAGCCTCGCTCTGAGTATGTCTGATTAGAAAGATCTTGAGTCGAAATAGCTATACATGTATATGTTTCTAGAAAATTTCTTGTTTTTTATATGACCGTTGTAGCTCCATGAAGTGTCCTATTGTATTTTTGTGATTCTTTAAGAATAGCGATTGGTTACTGATTACACTCTTACATTCATTTCTGCAGGTGTTTGAAGGGTATCTGCAGCCGTTCAACACGAACGGGGCCGTTATATGCACTAACGTCTTGATCATGTACAGACAGTCTGAAGAGAAAGAACGTAGAAGACTAATCTAACGAACTCGCGTTGTAACGATTCTGATTGGTTACGTCATTTAAATTCGTGGCGGTAAACTAGAACGTTTAGATAAAGTCGTAAAAAAATGAACGGTCAATAATTAGAGCATTTTAAAGGATTGTACAATGTTCTTTAGAATTTTTTTAACCTTAGTGATTTTAACATTTTCGAGAGTATAAACGGTTTTTAATGGTCGCAAATAATTTTAACGGCTCCGGCTAACGCCGATTTTGACCATAAAAACCGTATATACAATCGCATATAATTATCAAAATTAGAAAACGGTTAACTCTATATCATTTAATACGCTATATATTCATGGGTTGATCATGCAAGGCCTAATATTAGATGGCTTTAGTTAAGTGATAAGATGTGTACTCAGTATATGCAAACAAACCGAAATAAATATTTTGTAGCTTCACTTCCGAATATATTTATTTGTACATGTATATGAAAATCGAATTTTCCTGTGCTGGCAAAATGGTAACCAAAACATTCCGTGCCATATTTCTTCTTTTTTTGTTCTTTAAGTGAAATATAGAATCACTGGGTATCTATACCTCGAAAACCTTGAAATGCTCGTTCTATGGCACTGACTGAAACAGCGATTCTGTTCAAAGAATATAGTTGTAACTTGTTTCCTTATAAGCCTTCTAAATGTCCGCGTGCAGAGCTTTAAGTCGCAGTGTCCGTCGCGTTGAGATACAGAATGTAAATGGTGATGGCTCTGCTATCTATGCTTGTGGTCCCGACTGTATTCGCTAGAGAGTTGTTAGCCCTTAACTCTTACCCTGCTGTCAATAACTGAGTCTGTCTTTGCCACCAGTGCAGATGATGATCAGCCTCCACATCTGTACAGTCTGATCATGATCTGCACTGTTCATTATTCAGTCAGTAAAATTTCACTCTGTGGTACCCATTTCAACAACTAATGGTTTTGTCCACATTGAAAGCTGGATCAGTCCATTTTTGGAAATTTTAGAAGGGTAAGGGTTAAAATACTGCCGTATGCTTTTGTTTTATTTCGTGGCCTTCAAAAATACAAACTAGAAACTAACTGCTGTTGTATCTAAACATGTCATATGTAATTCTCCGAAATAAATGTATATGAGCAAACCAAACGGTTATTTTTTTGTTTACCTTTTACACGTTATACGAAGTAGCCGCAAAGGAAGAGGTATAACTAGCAAAACCTTCTTTTAAGATTATGTGAAAGATTGTCTCCCCTGAAATATTGAAAAAATCCTGTTTTGTAAACGTGTATGCGTTTCATCATTACTGCCAGTTTAATTTAAATTCTTAATTTTAATTCTTAAACTTTTTGTTATTGAAAATGACTGTTTGTATTTTTCTCACCTGTACTCGGGTTGCAAAAGATGCCAAACAAAGCATTTGTCTCCGTGTTCACAATGCATAGTACATGCCTTGGATTAACAAAACTGAAACACGCTGACGACGTTTGAAGATCACTGGCTAGACACAGTACATAAACTACAACGACGATGTCCCCGTTCATAATTAAAGCTTCTTTTAAAAAAGACACTGTAAAACAGTAGACGCCGCCAAGGATTTTTTATCGTTGGTACGGAATAATCCATATGACCAACGCCCCCAGAAGAGTTTTGTTATTTAAGGTCTCGGGGGATAGTGCAAGATACAGAACGTGTCCCAGTCCAGTTCGTTAATTTCGCTGGATCAGTACCGGCTTTTATACCCTTCAAATAAAGATAATCTCAACGAAAAATAACTTTAGTATTTCAGTGGATTTTCCATTAAATACGTTACCTCTCCAAATCAACAGCGTGGACAAAAAAGGACTTTTTTCTTATAAATCAAACATTAAAGATTACAACAAATTAGACATAAATTAACTAATATTTTTCAGGGAACTTGCGTAGTCTGGTTCCCTGTCATACTGGCATGCTACAGTACGTCAGGCGCGGCGCCCAGTGGATGCTCAAAAGTATACTGTTTATATAGTGAAACAAGTCAAATGTTTGAACGCCACCAAATGGAGTGGGGGTTGCGATAAGTAGTAATGTTTGATTTAATGTATGGTGATTAACCACCTAATCTTTCTGCCTCTATTTTGTATTGGCTGACCATTTGTTAATGTTTAATGCTAAAAAGTGATTCTACGTAAAGTCTATAGACTTGTTTCCTCTGTATGAATTATCAAATCTTGAAATAATAATTTTTTTATTTTCCTAAGTTTAGATTCTAAAATATAATTTGCTTCAATTTTATTATTCATGTACGAAAGAAAAATTATTTCCAAGTTTAAATTAATTTGTTCCGACTATAAAATACGTTAATTCCCTCCGGCGAGGTTTCGATCTCTGATCTCCCGCGTGCCAAGCGGGGTACATTACACTGCGCTACCGAGGCTTGGTGTTAGAGCGTATAACTTCGTTTTCACCAATACAGACGTTTGTTTCGGAATGGCGGTACAATTTTGTAAACAAACATTTACTTCCCAGACAATTTAAATAACAAGTGGACACTTATAACTTGGTAGTTTCGTAAAGTTATTCAACTATCTGTTGCAGTCATTCGTTTAAAATCGGCTTTTTCGTAAAATTTAGACTGGTTCGCGATCTCAAATCAAAAGACCCTTTGTTACAAAAGACCCTGTGAAATCAGTTTCGTCTAAAAGGGTTACGTCACCCCATGGAATTTTCTTGCTGCTTCCACCCCCCTTCAGGGCGTGTAATGATAAAAGTATTGATCATTCAAAACTAATATGCTAATTTGAAAAAAGTTATTGACATAGTTTTAAAAGACGAAAGGTTTTTTTGAATGCTCAATCTGTGAATGTTGTAAACGTTGAAAAAGTTTGACTAGTAAGTGTACTATATTTCGGACAAGTTATACTTCAAGAAGACATTTCGGATGTGTGATTTTTTTTTTGGATTTCTTTTTATTTGCCATGTTCGAGCCTAAAGAATGTTCAAATTTAGATAATAAAACGAAAATAAAAACAAAACAAAAAAGAGACAAGTGTCGCCGGTGGGATTCGAACATCGCCCATAAAATTACAGCGCAAGTAACTTACCCACTGAGCCAGTTGAATGACTTTAAAAGTGTTTGCTTAAATAATGCATAGATATTCAATTGTTATATATAGAACAGCTGCGAACATAATAGTATACAGACTAAATATCCGAAATGCCAATGAATATCTACCACGTCCGAAAACACGGCTATTTTTCCTGTTGTTTATTTCTCGTTATATTTTGCTGGTCAATCAAATATTATTAGCAATTTACAATGGGTTTGTATTGACAAATCACATACTGCAAGGTTTTTTGAATGATCAACTCCTACATAAAACCCCCTATTAACTCAATGTAAAAATTTGATACTGTGGGCGCCGCCATTATTGAGCTTTGCCTGACCCGTACCGCATCGGTAGGGGCAGGTAACACCAGTCTAGGAACTTGCGTTGTATATTTACAAATGGCGTCTTTACAATAAAGGAGCATAACTCTGGGTAGTCAGCACTTTATAAAGTACGTACCAGAATGTTCCGGTAGTACAGCAATACTGTTACAAAGGTTACCAGTCAGCAGCGGTGTGAAATAACCACCATATAACAGATAATATAAACTTCAACATCAAATAACGTTTAACAGACGTGTCAAATTGACCTATTTAAACACACAACAATGAATCCTACAGTCAAAAACAACAGTGTAACAGGCAGCTATGAATATCACCAGCAATCAACAATATCGCCACCAAATAACCGCAGTATATAATAGAATAAATAAATAACCACCATATATCAGACAACAAAAAATCTTACCATCAAATTACTCTCTTATGTACGACAGCGATAGAAGCCAGGCGAGCTTAAAATACATAATTAACAAAAATGAATCCTACAATGTAATAACTTCAGAATAAAAGTCAACAATGAATACTACAGTCATATAACCTCAGTATCACTATGATAACAGACAATAGTAATATTCATTTTCAGATCACTAAATCTTCATTTACCGCCTCGATAGCCTAGTGGTAGAGCGTCCGCTTCGAGTGTGGAAGGTCGTGGGTTCGCTCCCTGGCCGCGTCATACCAAAGACGTAGAAAAGGGTACCAGTAGTTCCATTGCTTGACGCTTAGCATTTAAAGGGAAACTACTCTCTCTCATACCCTCACGGCGATGGATACCATCAGGAATGAGGTGTCCAGAGTGATTAATATAAGTTGGATAACTTGTTTCAAAATCCTAAAATAAATTAGTATAAACGAATCTTCATTAACTATAATCCTAGAAATTTTGAAAACTTTATATCAAAGCATTGTTTAGTTATTGATCAGGAGCAGTTTTTAAATGCAAGGTCACTGTGACCTTGAACATTGCCCTAGTAACCCCAAAGTCTTTAGGGGTGACCTACAATTCATAAGCTTTTACTACTATTAAGTTTGAAGATCAAAGCTCAAAGCATCATTAGGTGGGAAAATGTTTAATGCAAGATCAATGACTTACCTTTGATTTCAAAATCAATTGGGATCAACTAATCTTCATAAACTGTGACCTTTGACCCAGTGACCCCAAAATATATCTAGTCCATCTATAGTCCATGACCAATGTCCCTACCAAGTTTCAGATCTCTAGGTCATAGCCTTATCAAGTTATTGGAGGATACTGTTTTTAAATGCCAGGTCACTGTGACCTTGACCTTTGAGCCAGTGACATCAAAATAAGTACGATTCATCTTCTGTTCATGGCCAACTTTGAGACCTGTGGGTCAAAGACTTCTGAAGTTACTGATTCACCAACCAAGCAACATACTGACCAAAATTGCAAAGCAAAATACTCTCAGTCTCACTTCTTCCAAGGGGGATATAATAACAATATCACTAGATCTTTATCCTCATTTATTCATTTGACATGACACATGAATATGCAATAATTGTTCGTAACATATATAATTATATATAAAACATAATATTAATAGTTAACTTAAAGTTAATAAACTCTTAAACACATAATCATCTTTAAAACCTTAACAAATGTATCAGTAGGCTGTATTTTAACTAGAAAATTGTTCTTGAGATAAACACAGTCATGTCTCCCCCAGCTCACACTCCCTTCCAAAGTGACCTTGACCACTGACCAACTGTTCCTTATTCTTATCAACAATAACTCTACCAAACTAGATGATCCTACAAGACACTGTTCTTCAGTTATTAATAGGAAACTGTTTTTTCATTAAAGGTCATAGAGAAATTGACCTATTATGAGAACTGGTATGATAAAGGTATAAAACTTCTAGAGCATTTTTTTTATTACAAAATAAAAGAATTTTATACTTTTGAGATGTTTCAATTTTTATACAATATACCAAATAAAGACTTCCTAAAATACTATAAGCTTATTAGTAATGTACCAAAGAAAATCAAAGACAACTTAAGAAAAGAACATTTATCCAACTCTCCGAGAGAACAATACCTTCAAGAAAAACTAAAACAATCAAAACAACCGAACAAAATGTTGTATTCAATACAAATACAAAACATTAAAATGTTAAAATTAAAAACTGAATCAGCATGGGAAAAAAGCCTTCAAAAACAGGATCTAGATTGGAAAATAATTAATTGTAAAATTTTCAAAACAACCATTGATACAAAACTAAGAAATTTCCAGTACAAATTTTTGATGCGCTTAGTCCCAACAAATGCTTACTTATTCAAATGTAAATTAATACATTCAAAACTGTGTGATTTTTGTAGCATGTATGAAGAAACAATTGAACATCTTTTTTGGACATGTAGACATACTCAACATTTATGGAATCAGTTAAGCAACTCTTTAAATACAAAGTCTCAAAATTGTACTATCAAACAAGAAGACGCATATTTTGGTATAATCGAAAAAAGAAGAAATATGCATGCTATAAATTTTATGATAGTTACAATGAAAACTTACATTTTTCAAGCAAAACACAGAGACATGTTGCCTAGTTTTGAAAGTTTTAAATCGTACCTGATGTTAAGAATAATTATTGAAAATGAAATAGCCTTAGTCAATGACAAACTAATAAAACATAATGAAAAATGGTCATTTTTGACTGACTAAATCAAGAACAACAGTCAAAAAATAAAAGAGGTTTTTTTTACATCCTCTTCAGAAATGTTGTTTTTTTCATCTCAATTCATAATAATAATAATAATAATAATAACAACTTTATTTTACGAAGGTTACATAAAATTAAAAACATATGGAAACGTTCTGATCTATTCTCATTAACTCTTAAAAACTTCTTTGCTATTTTTTGCACCACATTAGTATATGTGGCCTCTTTGACAAAAACATCACTTGACTTTATAAAAAAAATTTTCATGTACTTCAAAAAAAAAATTGAATATTGACAACTGTAAAAATTATTTTGATATCTCGATATTATTTGATTTTGTGTACATGAATACCAGAAATAAAAGAAAAAAAAGTACAAAAATGAAATTGAACAATAAAAAATGATTAAAGTTAGTGATAGACCGATATGTCAAAAAATATATTTTGTACGCTATCATCATGAAAATTGGTGTTGGTCTACTTCTGTAGGAAAATCTGTCGTCTTTTGATTTATTCAATCGGATCCAAAGTTAACAGAGTATAGCTTCCTTACGGCCGAACTCTTTACATACAAACAAGTAGTTCCATATATTCCGTTGTTACGAATTATACTGTCCTCTGTTTTAAAAATTATATAGTAACAGATCTAAATAATATCAAAACATTTCAGAATAGCATAATATTATATTGTCGTTTTTCTTTTAATTTGTAACTTAAAGCGACTGCACTCCAGATGGACAAGTTACGCTAAAAAAAGAAAATTTTCAATTTCAAGAAAACAATTGTCATTACTGTATCAGGGGCATTGTATTATGATAACGTGACAAGTTTTCTAACAAAAGAAACAATTAAAATGTGTTGTTTTGCTTACTTTTATTGTAGAAAATATCACCCCGTGACTAACGGGGTGGGCTCTTTGGTATATCAATATTTTTAACTCGCATCAAATCAGCTGACTCCGTAGTGTAGTAGGTTAAGCCCCTGTAAATTTTTTTGTAAGCGCAAAGTTCCGAGTTCAAAACCTGGCTCGGGTAAATCTTTTTTTTCTACCTTTATTTTTAGCTCTTACACAAAGAAAATAATCTTGATGCTGACAAATTGAATATATATTGATTTTACCAAAAAAATAAAATTTACTAAAAATTTGGAGTGCAGTCGCTTTAAATCAACGCGGTATCTGTTCTGTATAGTACTATTTTCCTACGCGGTTTTTATCGTCCGACCGGTGTGACATGAGAAATGTAAGACCCGTGAAATACGTATCGCTACACCGGATACACTAAATTCAGTGTTTCCGCGAGAGCGCGTTTTCTGTGGTTTTGACGCACTCATTTTGTCAATGACGCAAAAGAAATAGCAAAGAGCGTCTTCTATGTCGCAATTAAAATGTGTATGATCAAATTACTACAAAAACAACATTTCAAAACCTCTCAAAACGCTTCGAAATGTAAGATGAATTGTTGATAAAATACGTTTCCGGTATGGGATATGTCTAATTTTGACCCTATTCCGTCGTCGTTGTCGTCTGATTTCGGATCGGCCCGTATTTTGTACCATTGCGTTTTTGTGTGTGTTGATTCTTATGATACCGTCATCATAGATCGTAGACGCACAACAAGAGATGGTCGACGAACCTTAATAGGGGAAACAAAAACGTCTTTCTGAGTGATTTTAATGATCATTCTGTAGTCATTTCGATCAGACTGTAACTATTAAAGGGGTTTAAGTGTGTCAAATAATATCCAAGTTTAATGACTATGGTTGAATGCACTTATGAAAAATTCGCTTCGTGGACAAATTTGACATTTGAGATGCAGTGACAAAATGGAAAGCATCCAAAGAGAAACACCTGTTGTATTGCCAACCCTTTGATTACACACCATTATGTAATGTATCACATGCAGTTTTACAGAAGTAAACTGAATAAAACTTCTTTAACATATAGTCATGCCTTTTATTTTTTTACAATAAAGGGTATGACCCTCGGAATTTCTAAATGACCCCCAAATTCTGGTACAGGGAGTTGGCACCTAGGGTCTTCCTCCTCCACGAAAGACGGAACCTAGCTGTTGGGTGCGACGTTAAATCCAAATTAATTGGCACAATACAATCAATCTTATGCGCATATCCCATAACTTTTGAATGACATTAAAATGACCATAAATTTTCAGTTCAGTTTTGTCAAAATCCATTTCTCAGTTACGATTCACAGCTTAATACTTCATAGGGTAGCTGAACATAGTCACTGAATGACATAAAGTAAGCACATGGGTTCCTATCTCAAAAGTAAAGTTTACACGAATGGTGAAAGGTCAAAAATTGTGGACAGTTCTGTCTCCAGTTTATAACATTACTCGTCCGAGGGTTGTCCAGATATTCACAAATGTATGTGTACAGACTTTGTTGTCCTGATATTTACACATGTATGTGTGCAGACTGTGTTGTTCAGAGACAATCGATCCTCCAGCACGTTCAGTCCTTTGATTTTATTTGTAGCAATTTATTTTTACTAATTCATTTTGTACTCATATATTTATTTAATCTCGTTTGCGAAACCAGTTTGTACAATTTATATTAATCGTTTTCGAGACTCTTTCCAGATGGAATCGACCTCAAATAGAGAGAAAGGCAATGAGGGATTATTTGCGTCTTGCCTAGGGACACTACCACTACATGGGCACTGGTTGGGATCGAACCCGCGACCCTCCGATTCTGAGGCGAACGTGCTACAACTGCACCAAGGCTGCTCCACTTATTTGATTTATCTTGTGACCTAACATGCGACTCTTCGTCCTGGTGAAAAAATGTGAAAACCAGGTTTTGTGGCATCTTTGTTTCGTTATTTATAATTAATTAAACTGCACTGTACAGTAGGTTATATACTGCAACCTAACCCCGCAGGCTTTACCGTCTTTAGAATATTTAAGATATCACCTAAGATGCTATTTGAATATATGTGGATCAGATGAATATTCCCTGTTTGCGAAGGCAGAATCAGTAGCCGTCAGCAGAGTACGGTTGAATATTGGCTTAGGAAAAGTAGATTTCTTTCAGACCGAGCCTGACCAAGGGGACGGAGATGATACTGGTTTGAATGCCGTATAATTAATTTGTGCGGATGAATATGGATACAAAAGCGATGACGTCATCGCTTCTACACAGGGCATCCTGGGAACTTATAGGAAGGAAGACGCTATGTGTCCGAGATCTAGTATTCTACTCCTTATTTTCTTAAACGGTTTTCCCTTCAGATGGTAAGCGATTTAATTTATTTTGTTGAAGTTTGTTTTACAATAACACAGATCGGTTAACTTGTATTTTCCAATGTGAACTTAGCCTCCGAGAGGTTCTTTTATTCTCGATTGCGAAACAAGTTCTTATCGGTGTTTACTGTACATGTATAAAAGTTATTGAAACAAAACATTTGATAAATCGTTTACTTTGCAACGCGGCTCGAACACACAACCCACACCAGGCAAGTCAAGCTGTTGTAGCCATAACTTTATCTTTTTAAATACCTTTAACATATGAGCTTGTCTCGCCTGTTGTGCGATGAGCGCCAATGGTAAATATGGTGAAAGATGTAAAACAAGAAAACATTCGTCTTTTTCTGATTTTAATTTACTTCGGGTTTGGCATTAATTTTGGCCATGACTGGAATAAAACGGTTTTTAGATAGGTTCCCCCGGTAAAGGTGGGAATCCAATAATAAATTCAGCAGATACATGAAAGTTCATGCCATCAAGATCAAGGTAAGAAAAGTTCTCCGATGACGGAAAATCCGAGAGTAAAGTCTGTCCAAGTTTTTACGGCTATAAATGTTATAAGAAAATTAATTATTCAGATACAAGAAACTTCACGATTAAGAAAAGATTCCCCGATAGCGGTAGAATCTTAGAATAAGTCTTTTGTAAAATGTTATTCTTTAAACATAACTTCGTGTAGATAATCAAATGCTGTGATCTACAACGCAAAAGTCATTTAGTCATATAGTAGGCAATTTTGAAAACGACTCATCGGAGGGGCTTATACGTTTGACGCTGGCCGGAGTAAGCCGGGGTACGCCGGTATATCCAAACCTCATTGCTTAAAAGGCGCCGATTTCATTCTAGCTTTTTGAAACGAATAGAACGGCGTACGCCTGATGCGTCAAACGTATAGCCCCTGACAGTTTGAACAGCCATAGGTTTCTCCTTTCGCCTGCAAAGTAGATCGACTTTATTATATAAGTATCTCTCCAGTCATGACGATGTCGTCTGCTGTAAGGACGTGCTTCTGGTCCTGATATATAGTTCAGTCTACAGCGCTAGCAGACACCGACCACGCGTACATGCATGTTAGTATACCCCAATTTAGTAAATATATCATCAGTCTGCTGCTGAAAATAGAAAATACAAGACGAGAAAAAAAAACTAAAAGGGAGGGCGGGTGCGGATTTAAAATTTAAGTTTAATTCTTAAATGCCTGCAAGTTTAAAACTCTCTACCTCTTCTTGATGAAGTTTGTAGTAAAAGAAAGCACAGATATGATTTGAAGCAAATTTTATAAAGGTCCGTCCATAAGAGCAAATATGTTAGCTTGAATTTGTGGATGAGACCTCGAGAAAGCACAAGAAGCGTGCGCTACTTTAAATACTAGGTAGTGCATGTAGGCGGTTCAAAAATGTAGATCAGAAATTTTGATTGGATATTAGAACTGCCGCTTGCAAAATAAATGCTGTTCACGATAAATGTCGTAAACATTTTATTGTTTACCCATGCCCCTGTGATAATTGCATACATTTAGTAATGTCTAGTTTTGAAATAGTCACTGTGCATTTTACAGGAAGATATGGATTCTATTGCTGCATCATTTATAACATTCAAATGTCAAGACCTTTTGAGAGATAAAGAAGAATACCAACAAGAGATACCCCCGGGACATGGCGAGCCGTGGGGAAAGTCTTGGTCTACGAGCGAAGCATGTCTGAATTGTACGGCTATCTGTGGTATAAAAACGAAAGTTGCGAAACCTCAAGGTAGAGATGACGACACTGCGCTGAATGATGTAAAATTCTTTTGCTGCGGACATTAGCACTCAGATGAATGATTTGTTTTTAGACAATGATGTCATAGTCTTCCGGATGCTTTTTTTTCTCGGACATGGATTGGTTAATTTTGTTGGTTTATTTTTAGACAGTGATATCATACACTGTTTTGAGTTCGCTTGGCACGGAATGCAAAGTGAGCTTTTAGGATCCCGCTTTGTCTGTCAAAATTGACCCCGCTCTGGAGGTCACTTGATTTTAAATAGGTTTCTATAAGAAAATCTTTCAAAATCTTCTTCTCTGAAACACCAAAGCCTTGAGCTTAGATAGTTCGCATGTAGTATTGCCTTGTGGACCTCCACCAAGATTGGTCAAATCATGACCCCGGGGTCGCCAGTTTTTACATAGACTTACTGAACTACTGTCTTGTTTTAGAAGCTACAGTAATGAACTATATGGATAGTTTTGTATGCAGATTTCAACTTTGACCTTGACTGACCTTGACCTACTGATATTTCTGTTTACAAAGCTATATGAAACTCCAACATTGGCTGACCTTGACCTACTGACATACTTTCCTGTTTTTAAGCTATGTAGCAATGAAAAATGAACCACATGTACAGTTTCAAATGCATCTTTCAAGTTTGGCCTTGGCCGACACTGACCCTGACATTTGGTCTAGTTTTGTTTGTCAAGCTAGTGAAATCAAATTGGACTTTTTGTGCGGTTTTGCAAATGATTTTAAAAAATCCTATGACTAACCTTGAGTATGACCTTATGACCTGTTTTCTTGTTTTAACGTGAAATGCTATTCAGGTGAGCGATATAGGACCAAATGACTCTTGTTTATTACACCGGTCATAGTTTTCTGATTTGAGCCACTCATAAAGAGAAGAATTATATATTTTAGCAAGGGATCTTTATATAACACATGGGCGAAGAATACTCGATCACGATTCAAATTTTGTTGCCGAGTTTTGTTTGTTTGTTTCTATTTATTTAATGCAAATACTACTGTGCAGTCACGGTGGTGATAGTCGTAGTTTGCAAAAAGAAATACTATACAAAAAGGTGATAATTCTGTGGCTATTGTAAAACAGTTTTTATATGCAATATTGTATAATTCATTTTTTGAAATTCGATGAAAGGTTGAAATCATTTTTTTCGGTTATTTTGTTTCTCAAATGATAATTGTAATTAATTGTAATAGTAATTATTCATCCTTCAAAGGTTGAAGTGTAATATTATGTTTCTAAATCAGTTATTGAGTACATAATAATTAGATAT
Source organism: Saxidomus purpurata (assembly GCA_022818135.1). Taxonomy (NCBI): domain Eukaryota; kingdom Metazoa; phylum Mollusca; class Bivalvia; order Venerida; family Veneridae; genus Saxidomus; species Saxidomus purpurata. The sequence goes on from JAFMSR010002544.1 coordinate 16,932, forward strand.
AAGCCGCCCATGCAAATCTGTCACAAAGTAAACTTGTGAGGACATATACAGATTAAAAAGGAAACAATATCAAATCAAGTTCTGAAACAAACAAATCCATTTTTAAAATATACCTCGAACCGACTAACAAACATATTTGGTTGAACGTGTCATATGTTTTAGATCACAAACTTTGACTACCCCTCGTCATTTGTCATCTGTTTGCCTTAAAATAAATGTACATTGTAAATATCTAAATAATTGTGTCAAACTCGTTGTGGGTCTTACAAAAAGGGTTTCCCGTCCCGTTTCTATACATTTGTAGCGGTTAAGGTCTTTAAATTTTCACGAATATAAAAATGTACAATCTAAGCTGAAGAAATTCACCAAAGGAACATTTCTGTACAATGTGTTTTAAATTCCATCCAATTCTTTCTGACAAGAAGCTTTTTTAAGTTGTAAATAGTTGTTATTACAAATTACAACCAGAGTGGGCCCCAAACTTGGTAGAGAACCACTAATCACAGTGCTGCATACTATATATTTAAGGTTTCTGGCAAGAACGTTTCTAAGTATTTCCTTTCGAGTGTCATGGCAACTAGAGTTCTTCTCTGAACAACTGTAAAAGGGACCATCAAAAGAATAGTTATGCTAATTTTCATCAATTTCTATCGAGTTATTTCAGAGAAGTCGTTTTAACAAATTGCTGGCGGACGACGGGGGTCACACTGTGGACTGTGAATTATTACAGTGTATATCTTATACAGAATAAAACCTATTAGCTAGATAAATTGATCTTGTCTCTGTTATTCTGTTCTATGATATTTTTATCCTATACAATTTTTTAATTCTTCATTGCAATAAGAATATTATACGACTTAGATATATCAATCTCGAGACTCACGTCGACAGAAGGAATCAACATTGAAGAGATGAGAGAGCGGTGCATTGTGGGAATTATTTGTGTTTTGCCTAATAGAAGTATCATCACCATGGCACTGATGTGGCACAAACCTCGGACCCGAACACTCTATGACTCCACTACAGTTCTTCTTTTCTATTTTCTTCATTTCCTTCAAATAATGTCGTTGTGTCATTATACAAAGACATTTTACTGAAATTCGAAATGTATTAATATGTGATTTTATTTTGTTGCATGGTTAATCAATATGCTTCATTACATCAAGAGTCTCGCTCTATTCGAAAGACCCTCGCGGTGTGTTTGCCAATATTCGATATACCCAACATGTAATAAGGAGTATAACTCCTATTATGATATGTCAAAATAATTTAATCGGAGTTGCCTTTCTTTTTAAGGTAAAAATTTAAAAGTCCCTCTTTTTTTCAGCGACACTGACAAATCGCTACTTCTCACGAGAAAAATAATGATTTGACTTTTTCGCAGTATTAATCTTTACATATACATCATCGAAACGAGGTGCTAAATTCAGCAGCTGGAATTCTTGTATCTTTTATGTCTGTAGTATGTTTTTCATAATAGGTATAAATTTTACGTCTTTTCGTATGTAAAATTCAAACTAAGGATGAAAAAAGGGAGTGTTGTATTTTTGCCATCATTGCCCCATTCACTTTGAAATTCCTATTTTTTTTCAATTTTTGATAAATCATTTTTCTTGATAAAGGAACAACAATGTTTATGAGATATTTTGCCTACAACATAAGCATTATGTGCAAGTGACCCCCGAGGCGGGGTCAATTTTGACCGGGGATGTGATTTTAAAAATCTTTGTAGAGGTCCATTAGGCAATGCTAAATGCCAAATATCAAAGCGCTGGGTCTTTCGGTTTTCGAGAAGATGTTTAAAGGTTTTCCATTCCGTTGAATTCTGCATGTAATGGATTGTCAAAACATTTCATTCTAAAATGTTCCATCTTTTTGCACTAAACGTTTCCTTTTGTGCCAAAGTTTGTTACTGCATAATTGTTTTAGCCAGTTTAAATCTTTTTTTTTTTTAAATTTATCAAATGTAAAGTTTCCGGGAAGTGCGAAGATTTAAAACCAGTAGGCCCCTTAAGTATTCTGGTAATGTACTTTACATACTACGTCAATATTTTGAGATGACAGGAACATAGCTGGGACCTAAACACTGCATCTTAGTTAAAATAGCATTGCCAATCATTATAGAGGACAAACACTGTCAAAATTACATCTTGCTTTCTGATATTTTAACTTGTAAATTTTTTATGCCCCAAAGGCTATTAAAGAGCATATTAAAATCGCACCGTCCGTCCGTCTTTAAACTTTTTCGTGCATTTAAGGATTTTAAATAACTTTGCACAAATGTTCAGCACATTAAGTCGACGTGTCGCGTGCAAGAACTACATCCCTTCCTCAAAGGTCAAGGTCACACTTAAAGTTTAAAAGTAATGGAATCCTGTATGCATGTATATGCATGCATCCGTTTCCGGACTGTAACTTTGTCATGCATGGAATGATTCTAAAATAACTTGGCACATATGTTCAACTCATCAAAACGACGTGACACGTGCAATGCCCACGTCCTTACCTCAAAGGTCAAGGTCACACTTTGAGTTTTAAGGTAATGTAATATTGTATACATGCATTCATTCGTTTCCAGACTGTAACTTTGTTATGCATTGATGGATTTTAAAATAACTGTACACAGTTATTCAGCGCCTTATGACGAAGTGTTTTCTGCAAGACCTACGTCCTTATCTCTAAGGTCAAGGTCACATTCAGAAAACCATGGGAGCTCGAGGTCGGGATTATGCTTTTTCCGGCTTTGTTCAGCGGTAAAATATGAAAGTTAAGATCCGGGGAAAATAAGATCATATTTTGTTAGCTTGGTTCTTAAATGAATGTAAAAAGACAAAACAAAGCCGGAAAAAGCATAATCCCGACCTCGAGCTCCTATGTTTAAAACCTGTATATATGCCAGATTCGTGTCCGGGCGGAACAAATGTTCAGCACATTGAGATAAAGTGTCATGCACAAAGACCGGCTCCACACCTCACAGGTTGTAAGACACCTCTTTTGGGAGCATTCGTCACTTATGGGGGACATCTCTTGTTATTACATGTAAGGTTATGCTTTGTCTTTTACCATCAAATAATTTCTTCTCGCTGGGCTATGCTTTCTGTAGGATAATGAATGGTTTATTCCTTATGTTAAGTCCTTCATTTCACGATTGAAGTTATTCATTCGTAGCTCCATAACATACTGATTATCTGTTACTGTATACTTCTTGTAGTTTACCCTTATGTCGCTACGTCTACTTTAACAACCAACAGTACAGGCATGTCAGCAAGCAGAAATCACAACGAACCAATCATTATATAAAGCTTCATTATTACATGGCATTATTATTAGTAACAAAAAGTACAATAAGACATAATCATTATGTTCTATAAAGTTTTATGTATAACGAAGTACTTAACATTAGGGAACCCACCTTCATTACTTAATAGAAAACATAATCAAGCATGAAGAAGTCATTTGATGACATAAGACAATGCATAATCTTCCATGTAATGAAAAACTGCCGTGTTATATGCAAGTTCGAATCAATGTTTATCCTTGAACAACGATTTAAAAGCCATTCTATGGGGAAAAGGCATGCAATGAAAATACTCGTCTCTTACTTCTTGAATTATTATATTTTTTGTTGATAAAGAAGCATGTTATAAATATCAACGATAAAAGCCGAGAAATCATTTTCCCAAATAGTTTAGTTTTGTCATTCCTCGGATATTCGCCTGGGTTCAGTTGTGCGTTTCTGGTCCAAAGGTTATCCGGTACCACTTTTTTATTCTACTGTTTTTATACACGTTTGTTTGACATAATAAGACGCATAGTGGACAAGTCAACACCACAGATTAACAAATCAACACGGCCATTTGACATAATCACACGCTGTATAGACAAGATAACATGGTTAGTGGACATGATTACACACCATTTTAACATAATGACACGTTTGTTTAACATAATAAGACGCATAGCGGACAAGTCAACACCACAGATTAACAAATCAACACGGCCATTTGACATAATCACACGCTGTATAGAAAAGATCACATGGTTAGTGGACATGATAACACGCAATTTTAACATAATGACACGTTTGTTTGACATAATAAGACGTATGGTGGACAAGTCAACACCACAGATTAACAAATCAACACGGCCATTTGACATAATCATACGTTGTATAGACATGATAACATGTTTAGTGGACATAATAACACACCCTTTTAACATAATGACACGTTTGTTTGACATAATAAGACGCATAGTGGACAAGTCAACACCACACATTGACAAATCAACACTGCTATTTGACATAATCACATATTTTTTAGACAAGATCACATGATTAGTGAACATGATGACACGCTCTTTTAAAATAATGAAACGTTTGTTTGACATCATAAGACGCATAGTGGACAAGTCAACACCACAGACTGACAAATCAACACAGCTATTTGACATAACCACACGCTGTATAGACAAGTTCACATGATTCGACATGATGACACGTGTTCCTGACACAATCACGCAACAATTTGACATAATAAGACACGGGGTGGACAAGACAAAAAGAATATGACAACATCAGACAGCTGTGGCGTTCCATACATATACCTATCAAAAGTGTTTTTCTGTGTCCAGCATAGGAGAGATTTACCTGACTGCAATTTCCAGCCAGTTTTTGCCAAAGGTTAAATTTGATTGGTTGCCAAAAAGTTGGTCAATCACGGCGCCCAATGAGATCTAGGTGTGATTGACCTAGTAACTCTGTACAAATTTCCAATACACAGCCGTCATATATACCGGCGCGGAGTAATATTTAAACTCTTCCATCACAAAATGTAGTTCTGAAGAAGACAAACAAAATAACTGTTAGAGTAATCAGAAAATATTTACAGAGCAACAATAAATACAACTTACATTTCATCAAGCCATCCACAGACAGCTCTAAAATGGAGACTTCAAATTTTCAAAAAACTACTTCCTAGGAAGTACTTGTTGGCCGGTGTCACACCATGCTTTTTGGTGACCTTTCCCGCGATTTCCGACATTTTATTGAAACAAACTCGTGAAAATATCACTTTTGGTGCCCACTCGGTGAAATTATAACGTGTTATTACACCGAAACCAATAATTACTATCTTCTATAATTATAGTTCTAATGCATGCATCTCCAAAACCCCTAAACACATGACTTTCAGCGTCTTCGTTCCATTTAAAGCGAAAGCCGGAGACCAAAGACAAACGCTGATTTGTGTATTCAAAGTCACTGTAAAAACTAGATCCCACAGAGACCGAAAATCTTGATGTTAAATAACAAGAACGACAATAAATAGATATTTCTGAAATTCGGACCGGAGTATTTCCAAAATACATAGTTTTAGTTGGTTCGTTTTATTTGTTTCTTTGTCGCTTCGCCGATGATTTCATCAATTCATACCGACTACAGGTCACAAGTTCTAACAAGATCAAATACGACCTTTCCCTAACAGTATAAAAGTATACAAACGGAATATCATAACAATTAACAATCGACTGATCTGCGAGGTCGTATCTTTTGATTTGGCTGTATAAGTTCCGGATCACACGAGAGGCGGAACCTCGAGTGTTATCCTGCACTATGCAGTCAACGAGAAAGATACACCCGCAGAAACATTCGACTGTTTCAGTATTCCTTTTATTATATACCTTTCCTGGATGCCTTGTAAAATTGTATATAGATCTATTAAACAATGGTATAAAGACAACATAACGCGCTATTTCATGACGTCACTTGAGTAACAAACAACATCAAGAGAAAGTAAATGCAAAATGTAAATCATCTATTTGGTTTATTTACTGCGAAAAGGACATTGCATTTATTTGTCTTCAAATGTGAAATAAAAATGCAAAAGTACCAACAATAAAAACACACGACCGTATCTCCTCATATGACACCAGTACTGGTTTTTCCAGGAAGTGGACTCGAGAGTGACTCGATAAGCTGCGAGCTTTCTTCACAATCGAGCTAAAATAAATTAGTTCAAACAAACTTATTTTACTGCAGCAATGTGGATCTAGTTTTCAACCTGTAGCGTAGGAATATTATATGAATATATAGATCTATATGCATGTGTGTACAACCTACACGATGGAAGCGGACTCGAGAGTGACTTGATAAGCCACAATCTTTCTTCACAGTAGAGCTAAAATAAATTAGTGTTAACTG
>JAFMSR010002545.1:0-15109 GCA_022818135.1 Saxidomus purpurata
AACTAAATGCCATGTTTGACAACGCTGTGCTGTCAACAAGGGAAACAACATACAAAGTTTACATGAAAGCTGTAGCAAAGTTGTGTCACTGAGTGTCTCTAAGTATGATAACACTATGTTTACATCCCAGATGAGTTTATATCTGGGTAAAGCAGGTCTTTCAATAAAGGCACCTTTCATAAACCTTATCATTTCATCACATTTACTGAAATCTATATTGCTGCAAAGTTTCACAAACACACAAATAGAAGATTTAGCGAGACCTAAAGTTTTGTATTGTATTCCGCCAAAAAATAATTTTGATAAAAATTTTAACACTTGATTAATATTGGGTCTAGCTGGATTAATCTGTTCCCCACAGAATTGAATCCATTTTGAAATGCAGCAGTGATACTGTTGTTTTGTGCTTTTCCGCCATGAGTTAAGGATAAGTGTCCTTGCCCTCTTTGGTACGCCACGTCTGAGCGCTTCCCTGATATATGAAAAACTCCTAAGTTCATTTTCTTCAGTGGATGCTTTGTTTCTGGTTTGTGCGGAAGATAAAGGCTTTGTTGCACTTTCGATATTTTGAAACAGGTCCCGCAAATTAGGTGTAGTAGACTTGGCCACCAACTCTGAGTTGGCCAAAGTGGAGCTACCAGTATCGCTTCTGTCCCGTCCTCTTCTATTTTCTGTAACACTCTTGCTATTAGACTGAAAGGTGGAAAAATATAGAAAAGTTCATTTGACCAGGTTAGCGTGAAAGCATCAATAGCCATTGCATCTGGTTCTGGCCTGCGTGAAACATACTGATCAAGTTTGTGGTTAATTCTAGACGCGAATAAGTCTACAGACATTCTGGGATAAGTCCTGTGTAGTTGAACAAAAAGGTCACTATCAAGAGCCCATTCCCCATCATCATTAATTTTTCTAGACTGTTCATCTGCCTCACAATTATCTTTCCGGGTATGTGGGCAGCACTTAAGTGAATATTCCTTTCTATGCACCAGAACCAAATGTCCCGAGCTATTTGATCTAAGTCTGATTTTCTGCCCCCAAATTTGCTTATGTAAGAACAGCTAGTTGTGTTGTCCCTAAAAATTCTCACATGTTTATTGCAAATGTGTTTGCAAAAAGACATCAAAGTTAACTGGCAAGCTTTAAGTTCAAGCACATTTATATGGAGATTCTGTTCTGTATCTGACCATAGTCCCCCAGTACGAATGTCATTGGTTTGATCATGTGCCCCCCAACCTTTTTTCGAGGCATCTGAAAACAGTACCAATTGAGGTTTACCATGTGAAATTTGTTTGGAACAAGTACATACAGATTCAACCCACCATTCCATGATTGGTGTAACTGATTGGGGAACACTCATAAAGCTGTTGTAATTGCCGTAATGTTTCTTAAGTTCAAGCTCCCTTATTTTCTCTAATGGCTTATAATATAAAGGACCATATTCAACACCTGGCTCTGATGCCACTAGTTTCCCTATTAGCATAGAAAATGATCTGATTGTGCACCGTTTAAGCCAAATAAAATCTTTGCAAATGTTGATAATGTCTTGGCACCTTTCAGGTGTTAACCTTACTGTCATTGTTTTTGAACACAGTAGGAATCCAAGGAACACAATATTTTGACTGGGGCTGTAACACAGATTTACTAGGGTGCAGGGTTAAACCTAATGAATCCATAAGAGACACAGTGTCATTAATGTTATCAAGGCACTTGCTATAAGTTGATCCTTGCAGACAACTGTCATCAAGAAATGCTGAACTTATGTGGCCTCTAGAACGTAAGTCGGCGAAGACAGGTTTTAGAATCTTTGTAAAGACTCTTGGTGAAGTTGTCAAGCCCATAACTAAAGCTGTAAATTGATACTTTTGGTTACTGAAATGAAATCTGAAGTATTTCCTGTCTGGTTTATGTATTGGAATGGAATAAAATGCTTCCGATAAATCTACCGAGCCAAAATAACAGTCCCGCCTCATGGCATTTATTGCTGAGTGTAATGTTTCCATTTTAAAATGAATTTTTTCCATGTGATTTTCATTGAAAGGCTTTAAATTCAAAATTATTCGTACTTTACCATTCTTTTTAGGTCTAATGAAAATGTTTGAGATGTATTCGTTTTTATCTGATGAGTCCACTTTTTCTATTATTTTGCATGCCAAAAATCGGTCTACCTCTGTTCTAATTTTTTCAAATTCATCTGACGAGAACTGCAAAGGTTTTGGAACTGTAGTTTGTTTTGGTTTATCACTTAGTTCAACATGGTATCCACAAACTGTCTGTAGAATCCACTTATCATTGGTTATTTTGTACCAATTACTTAGGAAGAGTCTGGTTTTGCCAGCTATAAAATTGTTAGGTGTGTTGTTTAATTTAATGGTACCTACATTGTTTACTTCTTCCCTTGATGACTCTTGAATGGCCCTTTCCTTTGATGTGTCTTTTGGTTGAAGTTCTGACAGTTGTTTTGATGCTGAGTTGGTGGGAAATTTCGTTGGCTGTACTTGTTGTAATGTTGGTTTGGGTTGTGGTTGACCTTCCCCCTTTTTTTCCTAAAAAGGCGCCTGCGTAGCTGTAAGGCAAAACTTTGGCCCGTCCAGTTTTTTCAGTGTGTCTTGAAGGTTGTCCCCAAACAGGTTTGTTGCGCTGGCTGGCAAGTCACAAGCGGATCTGTATTGTGGCTTTATTTCCTTCTTAATTCTCTCCCCTCTCGTACTGGTAGTCTGCTTAAGTAACAGACACAAAATTTTGAATGTGTCCATCACATGCCCTTGCGTTTTTTGTATAGAATCGTTGTTCTTTATGGACTCCAATGCCAGTATTGTCGGGATAAGAGCGAGGTTCAACGATGCCATTGTTTTTTGGAGCATGAAATCTTGAGTTTTCACCCCCGATTTCAGCTGTCTCCATAGCAGTTCATCAACCTTTGGCACTTGCAGATTTCCTATGTTAGATGGCCTCTTATACTTCTGATTGTATTGATTAAGAGTCTCTTCATCTTTCTTTGGGTTTCCTCCTCTAAGAGCCATCTCTGCAATCCTCGCCAGCTGTTCTTCCACCGGACTATCTGTCTCTTCCTTTCCCTGGAAAAATTGTTCCAGCTGATCAAATTCGTCGTTCAAGTCATTGTCATCCTCCCTATTGTTCAAATAGGAAAGTAGGGGGTCATCCTCGTCTTCGCCATGTCTATCTGTTTCTCCATCATCCTCACTGTCACTACTTGGACAGGGGATGGTCGCGTTGCCCGCCGGGATTTCGACCATGTCATCGTCTCCGAGAGAAATTAATCTCTTCTTCGTGCTAGACGGCACGACTTGTCTGTCGACGCCCGTTTCTTTAGCGAAGTTACGTCTTTCCGAATCTCGGTAACTGTTTCTGCTAATGTCTTAATGTTCTTGGTAGCTCTACCAAATTCGTGAATTTGCTTTTCGAGTGACTGCACTACGGCATCGAATTTGCCACTCGTGTTTCCTTCAGCCGTACGCGCATGCGCATGGCCTTCACTGTCGCCATTTCCGCCCTGGCCGTCTGCCAAATTCATGTCTGAAATTAAGACCAAAAACCCACGTGTTACAATTTTTCATGATATTTCATATTCTTCACCAGGATTTAATAATATGACATTTTTATGATATTTCATGTCGTTTAAGCCTTCGAATTCATTATGATCTTTCATAATGTTCGTAAGCCGAAATTGACGTGGTACACGTGGTCTAGTGGAATACACTATCCCGTATGAATTTTAACATGCCTGCCTTTAAATTCTGTATCGACAACCTTCAACAGTGTTCATAAGATGTTTGCCATTTCATGGCTATAACTTGTCATTTCATGACTTTGTTTTTTCCACTTCATGGATTCAATTTTGTCATTTCATGACTGGGGAACTTTCAGTTCCGATCCATAATAATTTATTTCCGCCTGATGACGAAAGATAATTACTCGAGAACCCATTTAAACCAATTTAAATACGGCAGTCCGGCGTAGCCGATTTCGAACGATCGTGACAAATATCAATTGATCGAACAGAAACAATTTCTGAAAGAACAATGGCCGATCATTTCCGGCCGTTTTTGACCGGAATGTTTTATAAAATACCCAAAAAGATAAGACACTCACCTCTGAAATATATCCAAAGTATTGATCTAGAATCTAATGTAACAGTAATGTAATATCTTAAACGAGATTTTTATAGATTTTTCTGGAAAATTTCACTTATGACTGATAAGCCCAAGCTATTGCCTCGTTCTGGTGAGCTTAGCTACACGCTGCGTTATCTCTGTGAGGCCCATTAGGGAGTTATGTGGGAGATGAAAGTATCAGTTAAATGTGTTTCAGTAAAACAGATAATATCAAAATCTAAACAATAACTCTTAATATAATCAATTTTGTGACGTATTGACCGAATATTAAGGTGAAAAAATGACAAGTAATCTTTGTGTTTCTAGGACCAGGATTCGTTTCAATGTCACATGCTAATATCAGAAGAATACATAGAAGTCTATAAAACACACATATACACTTAAAATGAGTAACAGTTACTAAATTGTAACTACACAAACCAGATAGTCAAGTGTTTGCTTTACATGAACCTAGAATATAAATTTATTCCGTCTATGTTATAAAGTCTATAAAGTTTATTTGCATCTCCCACTCAAAATGTTAACATGAAAGCTTTGTTTCTAGGCCCGCTGTGATACGTAGTATCACAGTTTTTCTTGTTTAATTATTATTCCTGTTTAATTCTTAAACATCTACTTACTAGTAGCACTTCCCTTTTCACCTGAAAATTCCTGCAACCTTTGCACCAGTAAAGTAATAAACTGGAGACACAACTGTCCACAATTTTTTACCTTTAACCATTTGTGTAACTTTTACTTTTGAGATAGGAACCCAAGTGCTTACATTTTGTCATTCAGTGACTATGTTCAACTACCCTATGAAGTATTAAGCTGTGAATGGTAACTGAGAAATTGATTTTGACAAAACTGAACGAAAAATTCAAATTCAAAAGTTATGGGATATGTTCATAAGGTTGATTGTATTTTGCCAATTGATTGATTCCGACTTAACATCGAACTCAACAGCTAAGGTCATATTGCAGCTTTGGCTTTCATGGAGGTGGAAGAACCTGGGTGCCAATTTGGGCATTATTTCATTCACGAGAGGGCACCTGGATAGAACCTTGATAGCTTCCAGACATAAAAGAATTCAACCCAATTAGGGCACAAACCTACAGTTGCAAGTGACAAGTAAACATCAGTTAGTGACCTTAATCAGTCAGCCAAAGATGCTATTGTACAATGCCAAGCAATTGCCAGTGCCAACTGACATCAAGAAGGTTATGACAATGGCTTTTCTGTGTTTCAAGAAAAGCTAAAAATTTATAAATTACTCTTTTGTTATAAATTGATTCAGTATATACCTAATGTACAACAAGTACTTGCAGCTTTCATTAACTATCCCTGTGATGGTTTTATAGCAGACTATAATCTTTCATATCTAACATATACTAGACTCTAGTAGTATTTCATAACAAGAAATAATGTTGATGATGATGATGATGTATAATTAATGAATGTATGAATATACCAGCCAAAATTTAGTGTAGCAAAAGAATCATGGTAAAATTTGAAAGTTTTAATTACAATACAATGAATCCTCTTTGTATTTTATATTGAGTTAATATCTGTCCTTTGTAAATGACAGCATGATCCAGAGAAATGAATTTGATTATCCTTTTAGATTATTGCATTTCTGACTGCATTTAAAAATCATATTTAAGACATGTAGATCTATGCGATTTGTTACAGTTATTCGTACCCAGGTACGAACCGACTTGGCAACAAGTGGACATTTTCGTACCATTTTCGAACCACGCATGTACATAAAATACAACAATTACAACGTGTTAAAAGCTTTAAAATATGTTGTCATATTTCAAAAAGACATCGACAAGTGCCTCTGTAAAGTTAATTTGCTGATAAGTTTCAGTTTTATACCTAAACGCATAAAGGCATAGACTAGTGTTTCCACATATCTTTTAAGACACTAAATGACAACTAGTCAGGCCGATCACTTTTGATTATAGAGCATTGCCAAGTTACAAAAATAATCATTGTTTTGTATGTTGAATTCCGAGTTTTGAAATTTAAAATTCAAGAGAACCTAGTGGTTCCATAATGTATTACAATGTTCTGAAAGTGTATGATCACAAACACAATATCAAATAAAAGACATAACATTATTTGGCCTGACATGATGTCTTTTTCAAAATCAGATAGCAGCGATGAGGGAATAGAGATCAAAATTACACATATCCAATACCGGAAGCATATTTTGTAAACAACTGATCTTGCATTTCGAAGCGTTTTGAGAGGTTTTGAAATGTTGTTTTTGTAGTAATTTGATCATACACATTTTAATTGCATGATAGAAGATGCTCTCTGCTATTTCTGTTGCGTCATTGACAAAATGAGTGCGTCACAAACGCAGAAAACGCGCTTTCGTGGAAACACTGTTTAGTGTCTCTGACTGGACTCTGACTAGAAAACTGTTGTTATCGAAACTGCGTTGGAAAATAGTTCTATACAGAACAAATACCTCGTTGATTTTTAGCTCGACTTTTCGATGAAAAGGGGAGCTATCCTACTCGCCCCGGCGTTGGTGTCACACCTTGGTTAAGTTTTTCGTACCACCCCACTTTATTTCAAAAGTACTAGAGGTATTGCTTTGAAACTTACCATCATAACCTCCATGTACAGAGTACATAACTCAGTCAAGGTTTTTGACAGAATTATGGCCCTTTTTGGACTTAGAAAGTGTATTGAGCTTGGTTAAGTTTTTCGTACCACCTCACTTTATTTCAAAACCATTAGAGGTATTGCTTTGAAACTAACCTTGCTTGTTTACCATCATGACCTACATCACCAGACAAGAGTACATAACTCTGTCAAGAATTTTGACAGAATTATGCCCCTTTTTGACTTAGAAAATACATTGAATATGGGTAAAAATCCACTTGTTGCCTTAACCCTTTGAGATATTGCTTTGAAACTTTGAATGCTTGTTCATATCATTACCCCTATCTGTATGCAAGAGAAGGTAACTCTGTCAGGGATTTGTTTTAAAAATTAAGGCCTTTTATCGACTTAGAATCTTGGTTAAGTTTTTTGTACCAGTCCACTTTTTGACTTAACTGTTTGAGATATTAATTTGAAAGTTGGAATACTGTATTTCCCCGCTTATAAGACGAGGAAATAAAGTCCCGATTTTTGCCTCAAAGTGGGGTCCTCGTCTTATAAGCGAGGCCACGAGAATCAACCAAAAATAAAAATCAATCCTACATACATTTGTGATGAAATCGGCAATACCGAATGTCGTCCCGCGAGTGTCTATGTGCAGACGACAGTCGAACAATTACCGGTACCGTACATTGGCGAATTACGTTATTGTGTTAACTCACCTCCGCTGTTAATCGTAAATATCGCTATTTGCAATTATTTAAAGAATCTGAAGGTAAACTTTGCGAAAATAAGTGGTGCAGTCATATTTGTTTTTTTTCGGTATGATATAAGCGCCCTAAAATTGATATCTGAATCAAGCGTTTACACAGCGTTTATTGTAAAGAAACCCGATAATCAGTCTAGTCTGTGTATTGTTAATTCGGATATTGATTTTTGTTGACACTTTGAGACGATAATTGCGTCCGGTAAATACGTGTCATCGGCTGATTAATCAATTTATGAAAACATCTGGCAGCTTGTGTATAATTAGTAAGAGTGCCCAGGATACCCCAAATTAGCGGCAATTACGTCGTTGTTAAGGAGCGAGAGGCTTAGACAAAAGGCCGAAAGTTTTTTTTGTAAAATTCGTCGCGCAGTTGTTTTGTCAACTTTTAATTATAAATACAAAAGTTTGCTTATTTTTTGCAAACATTTTGTGATAACTCCCAAGAAATTGTAACAATGGGAATGAAAAAAAAGTCTATTAAAAACCACACAATTTCCATGGCAAAGTAGGGGGGTCGTCTTATAAGCGGATCGCCTTATAGGCGGGGAAATACGGTACTTGTTTACCATCATGATTCCCAAACATGGGCAGGAGAAGGTAATTCTGTCATGGATTTTATTTGAATTATGGCCCTTTTTGACTTAGAAACTCAGTTAAAATTTTCATTCTTGTCCACTTGTTAACTTAACCATTTGAGATATTACTTTGAAAGTCATGAGACCTATCTGTAAGCAAAAGAAGATAACTCTGTGAAAAATTTTCTTGATTTGTACTTAGAAATTCCTAGTTAAAGTCTTGTGTGCCCTTAACTGTCAAAGTTTTGTTTTATTGGCAAGCACTAAAAAAGTGAGCGTGCTGTCCTACTGACAGCTCTTGTTAATTTACAAATCATAAAAAAAAAAAATAATAATATGCTATTCTGAAATGTTTTGATATTATTTAGATCTTTTACTATGTAGTTTTCAGAAGACTGTATAATCCGTAACAACTGAATATATGGAACTACTTGTTTGCATGTAAAGCGTTCAGCTGTAAGGAAGCTATACTCTGTTAACATCGGCCCGATTGAAAAATCAATCGATCCAAAAATGGTTGATCAGATGTGGAACACATGATTTTTAGGTGTCCTTTTAAGGACAACTAATACCGGCGTTTTGAGGCTTGATTCTTAAACTGAAAACTGATTCTCATCTGAAAATCGTCCGACACAAAATAGTTCAATGATCAGAATCAAACATTTGAGAATGTACGTATATTGCCGAAAGCATATTAGTGTTATATAGTAAGATAAAGCCTGTAGGTAATGCGGCCCGAGTGTTTGAAATTAAAAAGTTGATTGACATGTATGCTAAGTAATAGACGCATGAATGAAAATTACTAGGGGTCAAATATGACTCGTCGGGCGTTTTTTTGTGTGGGTCAAATACAGGTATTTCAAAATTTTCATGGGTCAAAACCCAGAAGCTTGGGTCTACTAAACATTCTCGCCATGCTTGTACATTATAAAGTTAACTGTTTCTTTGCTTATCATTTTTCTTAATTCTGTAAAACATAACTTGTAAAGACTCTTACATTCTTTCTTTCAGGGAAAAAGGCATACAGTAGGTTCCACTTAATTGCATATCGGTTATTTGCATATTCCGGATATATGCATACAATCTTAAAACACCGATCAATCCCTATATAATTACTATTAAAACATTTCACATAATTGCATCATATTTTTCATCAGTTCCGCTTAGTTTCGCTTTAATTGCATAGCCCATTGTTTGAAAATGGCCACGCTGTCTAGTGTCAATTAATCATCAACGACGCCGACAATTGTAATACCCGATCAGCTGTTAAGTTGTCAAGGTGACAAGCAGTGCATAACACAATTAGCGATGTGTGAATTGCTCAGTTAGGCAAATGCAATGACCCATAGTAAGCCAGCTGTATGATTGGTCAATGACAGGGAAGTTCATATTGATATGAATGGGCAAGCTGGTAATATACACTTGCCATATCCTGTCATTGTACCCCACACTAAACGCGAGTGTTCACATTAAGTACATCAATGGAGCAATCATATTCAAACTAGAATGCAGCTCTGCAGTATTTAATCATCACTGCCCTCTTGTTACAATGTTACAATACCATTTAAGATCTGTATGCTTTGGGAAGTGGTCACCATTATCGTATAAAGGACACCTCCAGTGCCTTCAGCGCTTTGATTAAATCTTTGAGTGTGTGCTGCCACCTATAATGATAAAAGATGACTGATACCTCTATGTGTAGATTAGCTTTATAAATTCGACTTTATGTTATTTATAGATTGTGGTATTTTTCACCAAATGTATGATACTGCTTAAGGGAGATTTTTTCAGGTGCCAGGTGATTGAGCTAAAAATCAATATTAAATGCAGGGTACCCATATTTTCATCAATTTTAAAGTGTCACCAGTCTGTTTATGGTTTGAATCAATGGTTCAATATTATTGAAGAAGCATACAATGCATTGAGATCACTCTCCTATAAACTACAATAATTAATTAGGGTAATTTTATGAAAATTGATACTGGAATTATTGTACAAAAGTATTTTCCTTTAGACAGTAGAAGTAACATCTTATCATCCATTAGATTCTGAAATAGGTTTTGTTGTCATGTGATATTAGCTAATTTTGCATTCAGAGGATGATACATCCAGTTAGTGATACCGTTGGGGTTTTCCAGCGGTCCCTGGCAGTGGAAAGGTTTATTAAGGGTCTGGATTTTTGCAAAAGTGGTTTGAAGAGTAACTCTAACACATACATGAAAATCATTTTTACGTACATTCAATTTTTGTAAGTGAAACAGGGAATTCAAGATTTCTTCCTCTAACTTTCAAACGGCATTGATTATGACATTAGGGTCGTGATGCCGCCAAATTTTGTAGGTCAAGGTCATATTTGACAGAGTTATGCCCCTTTTTATACTTAGAGTTTTGCTGTAACTTCGCCATTTCTTAAGATTTCTTTATCGAACTTTCAAATTGTATTGCTTATGTCAAAAGGGCTGTGATGCCGCCAAATTTTGTAGGTCAAGGTCATATTTGTTATGCCCCTTTTTGTACTTAGATTTTGTCACGAAATTATTGGTTATTCTGACAAAGCGTAAGAGGGTGACACAAGTGTTCTACCAAGGCCCTATATACACATGGATTGGCAACTTCCGAAAATCGATAATGCGATATCGGAGTATATGTTACCCTTCATGCTTTTGCGACGCTCGGTGTTTTTCGGAAATTTTCTGATTTGTGATATTCGGCAGGTGCCGCCAGACTTAACAAAATTTTAAACAAACAAAATCGATAAGAGTTACAAAAAAACGATGAGCTTGGAATAACACAAAAGTTGCATAAACACAGAAAAATACAAACTATTGAGCCATACATATTGAAGTAGACTAAATTAAATTTGATTAATTGTTACGTTTTTCCCCGATACATTCCAAGATGGAGGACGGCGGAAACTTCATATTCTATATCGCGCTGACAAAATTTTCAACATACAAAATCGATAAAAGTTACGCATTACGAAAAAAAGATGTCGGTTGGAATGAGACTAAAGTTACATAAAGAAAAATAACTATTGAGCCATAAATATTGAAGAAGACACAATTGAATTTGATTATTTTTCAAGATGGAGGTCAGGTGGAGGCTTCGATTTCGGCAAACCTCGGATATTGTCCATCGATGCTAAATCTCGAATAAAATCTCGCCATCTGCAATAAAAAGGTTGAATTTGTATAGGAAGATACGAGAGTTGCCAAACCATGTGTATATAGGTCCGTGGTTCTACTGAACACCAATTAGTATTCACTAAATGCACATTTAAGAGATGGATTCATTAAAAATAACCTGTATTTTTTTTAAAAGTACCATTGTGTTCATCTTTTAGTTCTAATTTACCCGCCCTTGTTTTGATATCTTTGACATGAATTTACTTAATAGACCCTCATATCACAAATATTAGTTATAATTTGAAAATATTTCAATGGTCTTTCATTTTAAATATTATAAAACGTATCACTTATAGATGATCAAGCGGTTGTTACCCTTTTAAGCTTAAATATTACGAAATAACCCCATTTAACCACACCGGCACCTCTTATTTTAGCCACAGTTTAGTGAAAAAATATGTACTCCTGTTTTTTTGGCATTTAAGTTCTTGCTAGATATAGAATTACTGCAGATTTCATAATACCATGCCGTTTCAGTGTTTGCTTTACACACAGGTAGTAAATGACGTCGATGTCACATTCTGTAGTTAGCTCCGCCCAAATCGATACCTTTATCTAGCGTACACACTGACTACTATACTGACAGTATAAGCTTACACATCTTCAAGCTACAATTGCGACATTATTTGATTTTTTATGAATCTAGTGCTTATGTATTCTTTTTGGATAAAATTGGCTTATTTTAAACCTCGAAAGTTTTTTTCATAAAACAACTTGTATTCAATTTTTACAAACGAAACCGAACTGTATTGCGTGTTCTACTATCAACACGAAACAAAGATTTTATACTTTTTTGTAATAAAGTCCATATAAGAAAATTTTGATTGAGGAAAATGTGTCCTCGGCTAACTCGGGCTAAGTATCTGAAACATTTGCTGAGCTAAGAAGACATGGTTGTAAAGAGTCTCACTTATACGACACACTATTTACAAACATGATTTTCTTGCAGGATGTTTAGAATGAACTGTTTTAGGACATTTTATATTCGTGAATCACTGTTACCGGCAGAGAATATAGCACCCTTAATCATCTTTCCTGTATATTTTTTCATACGGGAAATCCTTTCTAAAGCGTGATTAGAAATGTATGATATAATAACTGTTGTTTTGTTGCATCATCGTTGATTGTATTTTACGAGAAAACAGAAATTCACCTTCGTAAAATTTATAAAAGAATGTCTAGATCATTGAGTGACCACTCTTTAAACTTATGGTAAATTATATACATTATACATGCGCTCTGCATGTAAAAATTTGTGCACAGTATACAGGTATAGCAAACTCCCGTGTACCATCTAAGATTCAGGTAAATGTATCGCTGTACAAACTTGCGAAAAGTACAAACTTGCGAAAAGTCAAATCGTATGTTGATAAAATAAACACGAACTGAAAACATCAAAACTTGGCTCGATTGTACATGTAATCGTCACCAATTAAGTGAACGAAACTACTTATAAAACAAAGTAAATTTCATTTGTACTGGCGATAGGTCAACTGTGGCAATGTGATGTACTGGTAGTCCTAGAAAAAAGACCTCGCATTTATTATCTTAAGTTTTCACTTTTATGATATTTTACTTTTTATATTCATTGAGGAAAGTCATGCTAACAAAGATGTAAAAAATAAACACCAAAAGTTAGAAAATACAAATCATGAAGAAACAAGCATTATGTCTAGATAGTTGGACTAACGGTAGAGGTTAACGCTCTACATTTTTTGTGAAAGCTTTACGCAACGACTCTGATGACATGTGCGTTGTTGCATTTCTTGCTTTTACAGATTTCAGAGCATCGACAGAAACATTTTAGCACTTTTGTAAGTCAAATACAGTATGTGCAAAGCATGCGCGGTTGTAACAAAATATCAGTATAGTCGTATTTTATAATGCATAATATTAAAGTATTGCGATCGGATCATTTATAGAAGAGCGAAATAGAATGTATATTTACAATATTTTTATTCATTCTACTTCGACATATATTTACACTAAAATTATGTAAGTGAAATGACACTTGTACCGGATTTACACGTACATGTTGTATATTCCCTTCTTTGGTGGGACTCTAGCACACAAGCAACATGTACGTAACCATCGACTAAACACTATTGAATGCCGTAAACAATATAACCGATTTATATTTTTTTCTCACTACACTTTATCTGATAGCTCTCCGTATGTGTAAAATGTAGCTCCGCCTACAGACGCTTTAGTCATTCATTACCTGTATTCAATCGATACGCAACAAACACTGAAACGGCGCGCTATTATGAAATCTGCAGTATGCAAATAAACAGGTTTCATAAGATATGAGGAAAACAGATACATGTCATTTGCTCTGAATCTATATTTAGGTCAGATACTCCTATTGTTGTCCCCATTGACTTACATTATAAATGTAGTCAAAAGGTGACGCAGTATCATACCCACCTACAGAGTGTTGAGCAATGAAATTGCATTTTTCAAACAGATTGATCTGTCAGACACCAGAAAATGCAGTTTTAATATGGGCTTAACCAACCCAGATTTTTAGCTCACCTGACACTTTGTGCCAAAGTGAGCTATTAGGATCGCTCTCCGTCCGGGGTCTGTCGTACATCGTACTTCCGTCCGTCAGTTCGTCCACCATTTCCTTCAAATGACATCTCCTCTGAAACCACTAGGCCAACGTCATTCTCACTTTTAATCTTCTGCATTCATATGTAATTACAGCTGCCTAATTAATGTACAAATTGATTGATTCGGATTTAACGGTCAGGGCAGTCGGTCCTTTGCATTTTCCTTGTCCCGAGCATAACTTGAAAACTACTAGTTGGAATTCAATACAAATTCATAAAATGGTCAAGCACAATGAGAGAAAGTGCAGTGCACAGTAACCATAACTCTATCTTGACTAATCTAGTTATTGCCCTTTGTTACATTTCCTTGTCTGGAGCATAATGTGAAAACTACTGGTTGGAATGCAATGTAACTTCATACAATGGTCAAGCACAATGAGTAGGAAGTGCACAGGAATCCTAACTCCATCTTGACTAATTACATAGTTATTGCTGTTTGTTAATTTTCCTTGTCCGGAGCATAATTCCAAAACTAACTAGAGGATGCTTTTGTAAAAAGCGCATGTCTCCCCCACTGCTGAGAATAACTGTGAATGGAAACAGGAATGGAAATGGAGATAAGATAATGTAAATACCCGGTAGTCACTTCAATGAAGGCTGTCTATGGATGGTTTCTATTGTTAAGGTTGTATGAGAAGATGCTTCCTAAACTGTTTGTTTTTAACCAGGTATTCAATTTTGAAAATCCTGGTTATTCAATCAGCGTATGGCAGGCGGGCGTCAAACGAAATTGCACTTGATGGTCATATCATATATAGTTTCACAAATGAAATTAAATGAAATTGTGTCTGCTCCATAATTCTTCAAACCTTTAAAGGATTTTGATGATACTTAAAACAAACGTTCATATTGTCAGATTTTTTTACACTATTGAAAGACAACTCAAATTACAATGTATGTAAAATCATGATAACTGTAGTGTGTTGGGATGACTCCACTCGTTTTCACAATGAAGCCTCTCTGGTAGATACTTGAAACAAAAATTCACCACATCCAGAGAACGTGTAGAGTACATGTTTCGTATGGCTGGTTCCAAGGTCAAGGTCTACTTGACACTTGAATGTCATATCATATATAGTTTCACAAACGAAATTAAAGGAAATTGTGTCTGCTCCATAACTCTTCAACCCTTTGAAGGATTTTGATGATACTTGAAACAAACGTTCATATTGTCAGATTTTTTACACTATTGAAAGACAACTCAAATTTCAATGTATGTCAAATCATGATA
>JAFMSR010002546.1:0-23090 GCA_022818135.1 Saxidomus purpurata
ATTCCTACCTTTATCCTCACAAAATCCTTTGCAGTCAAAATGTTTGTAAACAAACCAACGCTCATTTTCACGACTACTGGAAAGTCTCGTTAATTAAAAGTGCATCCCGACCAATACGTTAACTTTTGCTACCGTTTATTGCTGTAAACCAGTCTGATAACATGAAATTTAAACCAGTCTGATAAAAACAGAAATGCATCCAAAACATTTAGTTAACGTTGGCTGCCTGTCAGTTTAATGCTCTTAACCAGTCTGATAGCATGAAATGTCTGTGTAAAATAGACTCTCAGTGACTATACAGTGATACTTCCATTAAAAAACAAACTGCAGTGTGATTGTAAATTTTAAATCAAAAGTCATAGTAACGTAATAGATCCACATTATCCCATACCAGAAGATACCAGCTTGTTTGACCGATATCGGCTTTTATACTAGCCTGAAAATACAATTTTTTAACTACTCATTAAACGTTTACATAAGCATATAACATATTTTTACGTTAAATGGATAAAATATAGAAATATCAACTTTTTGACAAGTTTAAAGCTACACAATGAACTCATTCTTCATCGTACCTTCTTAAGCGAGTTTCATTCATTTCATAAATTCGTGTTGAAACAACTATACATTACTTCACTTACATGTTACATTTTTAAACCCTGTATTAAATATAACGGGCTGCTTCTGCGGCCCGCAATATGATGCATTTCGTTATCGTTGTTACGGGAAGTAACAGTGTGATGAATGTTCTACTTTCAGTTTCGTTTTCTACATGACCGAGTGAACGAAGCTCAAAAGTAAATTGTAGGCTGTGTAATTACAAATTATCAAACTGCAAACCAGTGCATACGTAATAATTGAAGTTTGAGTAGACACATGTTTGGTACACGGGAATACACGCTGCGCAGTATCATGAACTAGCACTTTCCCATAACAAAAGATAAAACACGTACATAACAACTGCCCTTAATCATGATGTTTGTTTTACGCTACTTATTTTGTTTACATAATCTCTTTATAAATTGTGTCTACCGCAAAAGATTAACCGCAGAAAGAGTTATCACATTGGCAACCGTGTATTGTAAACTGACACTGGATCGCTTTTAATTTAAATATATGTTTTGGTGTTGTTTTACCGATATCGGATCCAAATATTCGGATATCCGGATGTTCGTTGCCGTCCCTTTTTAATTTATAATTCCTGAAATTGTCTTATTTTCAGACTTTGGAAATTAATGGATTTGAATTATACATGTACCAATAATCTAATTTTTAGTTTTATTGTGACACTAGAGTCAGCAACCATGTGTCTGAAAGACAGAAACCCCTACATTCAAAATCCTCTGTGCAAAAATGAAAAAGACGGCCAAAATCCCTACTTGATTTTGAAAGGAGGGGAGGACAAAATCCCTTACATTGAAATAAACAAAGGGAACGAAATCCCCTAAATAAAAGTGTCAAAGGCGGACAAAAGTTTGTCCTTAGGGAAAAAATGCCCTATGCAAAAAAAAACTGATAAAGGCGGACAAAATCCCTTACTTAATTTCACAAGGCAAGGACACAATCCCCTGCATTAAAATAGACTGAGGGGACAATATCCCCTACATAGAAGTGTCAAGGGTGGACAAATCGCCTACACTGAATGCTCAAAGTTAGTTTCACGACATACAGATAATCAAATGTATAACAGAGTATTGACTTCTTGATAATAAAGTGAAGACAGTAGTTGAAATTTGGTTTCTGAATTAAAATGCAGATCATTTCGTATCACTCAAGCTATCGACTGAGAAATAATTTTACTCTTTCTTTTCAATGATAACATATACAACTTCGGGTTACAAAATGTAGCTTTTCTCTGTGATGCTAAAAAGTTGATATTTGAAAATGGTAACTTAGCAGTTTTTCAGATCTGTCTATAGATGACACACATTGTACATGAACATGTTATGACAAAGATTTAGCAGGTAGAGTTGATAATTAGCTATTTAAGTATATAACTTTGTCATTTAATCAAAACTAAGTGTATAATCTAAATACTTGTGTAATTAGCACACTGGTCAGTAATCATCACACTGTAACCAGTAAATATTGTTATCATAAAATTAGATTGATATAAATGAAGTTATAATTACAAATGATGATCAAATGATAATTTCAATACATATACTTTCTTTCAAATTGTTTTTCAAATGTTATTCAATAAAATATAGTTTAGCCAAAATTTACAAAAATCTGTTTCAAACTGTAATTTAAACAAACTATTACATACACAAGGGTTTTCTATTATTTGACCGGATTATCTTGTTTAACCATTTTCAAACTCTGACTAGAACTGAACAAGGCAATAATAATGTCCAAGTTTCATGAATATCCAATGAGAAATGCAATCTCTATTTCACACATATGATTCTATGATTTTGCCTTGTGACCGAGTTTGTAACCCCAGATTACGCATTTGAACTCGACATTGCGTGTGTTAGAGATTCACCTAGCAGGGATTACTTTTATTTACACTGTCCTGTGACTTTGGAACATGGTGGGGGTAAGAGTGAGGTTGGGTGCGCACCATAAACCGGTTTAAGCTCCCCAGTGGTGTTTTTGCCACTGACCGTTCCAAGGCGGTGCCCCACTGTGTTCCTTTAATTGTTCGTTTTGTCCTCGTGTGTTTGCTTTGTATGCTAGTGTGTGTTGGTAGTGTATGTGTGTGTGTGTACATGATTGTGTGTGTGTGTTGTGTGTGTGTGTGTGTGTGTGTGTGTGTGTGTGTGTGTGTGTGTGTGTGTTGGTGGTGTGCACTTCTGGGTGCTGTGGGGCTCGTTTTGGGGAGGCTGCGTTTTTGGTACGTGGCATTCCCTGTTTGATATTATTTTTGTTTTTAGATTTCATCGAGGTAGTCATTCTAACCAAGTTTCATACGGATCCAGTAAAAAAGCAGCTTTTATTGTATATACAAGCTAAAAGTTGACTTAAAACATTCACCAACGGTTTAGTATCATTGAAGAAAAATATTGTGAAAGTTAAATAACATTGATATATAGAACAATTTTATTCATAATGGAACATAGTTGAAAAGTAACAAAATCTTTTTGACTGGCTCAGTCACAAAATGATTTTCGAAAAATTTTGTATGATACATTTTAGTTTGTATCCACTGAAAAAAGAAAATGGTTGAGCAAATTTTATTTTCTTTTAATCGTTTAAGCATTTCTTATGTTTTAGAACAAGTCTTGTCCATATTGCTTTCTGATGATTTTGAGCGGTATTATTGCTTTAAGTGTTGACTGACTGACGGACAGACAGACGACAGACACCAGGCGATCACATGTGAGTTTATAATTCGTTGTAAATACTACAAGAAGCATTGACAATATTCTACTTAATGAACAGTGATACAACTGTCAAGTGAATTTCAAAATTCAGACATGTCTTAACCTTAACTCTGTAAAATATTTCCATGCACTCTTTTGCAGAACCAGTATTCCCCCTTGCTTATTCATAGCATATGTTACGTTTTGTACTTCCCTGTATTACATGCTTTAAACTTGGTTTCATTCATTCTGAGTTTTGTTTGTTATGAAGAAAGTGCGTAAATTGTATATAAATCTGCTTCAATCACGTGACAAGGTGTTGTATGAACAATGATGACATACATCTAAATATTCGCATCTAAATATCAAAGCTTCACAACTAACTTTACTATAAAGTATTACAAGAACTTGAATATGAGCAGTGTTGCAAACATTAGGTCATGCTCGAGAATGAATGGGGGTCTGTTGGATTGTTTTCCCTGTAAATTTCTGGGTAGGCTCTTTTGTCCAGGTAGGGGATTTTGTTCTCAAATATCAAAATAATGGAGAGAATTTTGTCCGCCTATAACATTTTCTCGTATGAGGTTTTGTCCGTACAATCATGTCAGACGCCCAGTTAAAAATAGCCCTGTAATACAGACTATATTTTTAGCGTTCACAAAATAGTAGTCTTCATTTCAATATAAAAGCTTTTACATTTATGGAAGTTTCCCGTTTGGAGATATATAACGACACACAATTCCTACATTAGACTTGTTATTAATTCTTTTCTTATTAAAGTTTATGTCATGCAATAAATTAACGGTCTTTACTTATTAATTACAGTCCAACACAAAACGCATTGCATCTTCAATGGTGTTGCAAACCTAGTTCAGATCATAGAGTTTTAGGTAACCTGTATCTGCTTCTCAATTTGTAATTTCTGACTTAATATTATTGTGCGGTTAATTATTTTGTAATTATTTTATTAAGTAGTGTTTATGGTATGGTTATTACTGAAATGTGTCATATACCTCAGCATAGAAGTTAAGTTTATCTCCCATACGGTTTCGTAGGTGTTGAATGCGCTTAAGCATGAAAAGTTAATTTAATCATTTACGACAGTCAATATTTTCATATTCTATCTATATAAAACCTTCTTATGTAATCAAAGTTGGTCATTTAAAACTAATATCCAATGGTTTTAAGCATAACGCATTAGTCCTTTGTGTAAACATATGTCTGAAAAGTTTAAATATCTTATGATTTTTTTCAACCAATTATACTGTATGAATAAAATTAAAACGCCAGTAATAAAGACAGACAACCATCATCTTTATAAATCAACTCTAACTGCATATCAAACAAATCACCAGTAAACGTGTTAATTTATATCAAAATAGTCGTTATAGCAACTGTGAGGGCATAGGCAGCATAAACTGAACAGAATGCAAGATTTTGCAAAGGATGACCATAACTTTTGTCTAAATGAAATACATGTACCCACTGTATCGGCAAAACGCAACGGCTCCAATTTAACGATGCTGCTCCAACTAGCGTAACGAAAAGGCTCCAATAAAACATGGCCGATTTCGTAAACAAAACACACACGAGTATAACAGATTCGTGTATTTTTTATAGTTATTCGCAAATTCTGATGAAATGAATACTCTTACGGAATGCCCATACCTGTCCTGCATGACCGTAGCTTGTTGACTTTTTCAGACATCCGTGCGTGTGAAAGTAATGCAAGTCGAATGCAGAGGATTCAACGGTAAACAGTGCGAAAACATACCAAAACACTTGGAATTTGCACAAAATTAGCGAAGTTAAGGTGTTTAGGATAAAACAAATGCACTGGCATGTAACTTTTGGTCAAATCTCGTAAGATTATACCCGTAGTTTACCGATCTGGTATGTCTATAGGCAAAAATCTACATTTTCAGCAATACAACGATTCAGACTCCAATTTAAGATACAACGGAACAGTTCCAATTCGTTTTTTCACCAACCATTCTCAAAGACGTTTTAGAACAATTGCAGTTATAAAAGAATCTCTTATCGAAAAATCGCACCTGTTTATGTCATTTTGTCCCTTCTCATTGTTAAATAAACATAGAGCATGAAAATATTCCAAATACTTTGCTAAAATGACAGGATTCATCAAGAGAGCAGAACATTTTTTTTTATTTCAGACTTATACATAGTGTGCATTGTCTTGTTCATACATGTATGATATTATTACATATGCTATTAACACGTAAATATTAACAGGTCATACAAACAATATGAAACTAGTAATTATGACTTTCAGTCGAAAACGCGGATGAACATTATTATTCTTACCAGTTTGAACGGGAGTTCAAAATAACATTTCGTAAGAACAAAGCTTCTTCTATAAACACTGATACTTGTATCACAGATGATTTGTTTTGTAGAAGTTCTAAAACATTTAACATAGACGGTCTCGCATAAAAGTATTTCCTTATGTATTTTCTACGAAGTTCATTATAAAGCGGACATTTACATATAAGGGGGTACTCATTTTCAAGAACTAAAGTGACATATTGCTACACATTTCATTTGACCTGGAGCGTTAACTGCTAGAAATAATCGTTTATATATGCAGTCTTGAAATTATTTACAAATATTTTTCATTTTGGATTTTTATATTGATATAAACGTTACATGTAGAAGGTGATGTTTCACTTTTTCAACAGAGTAAAAATATCAAAATTTTCAACCCGGATTGACATAAACAAGTGTACCAAGCATAACGAATAATTCTGACGTCGTTTAAATGATGTAACGTGCGTCATGCCTTCTGATGCTTTTTCCTATGGAGTTCGAAATTTAATTGAAACAACTTAAAGTACAGCTTTAAACCTAACATAAACAGGAACATTTTGGTATCGATTTCACACTCTATATTTGAAATACAAGATATACAAGACATTTTGGCGGTAACGAGGCTCTAAACCCCAGCTACAGTGGCCTTAACATCAGGCTTTGGAGGTTATACAAATACCTGTGGCCTTGACTTTGAGCTACTTACCTTACATTCCAGTATGCATAAAGTAAACATAAATACCCAAAATTTCTGCCAGTTTTGATGAATTTCCAACAAGAGATTTTAGAGGTAAAGCGCAGACATTATTTTTAGAATTTATCCTTACACAAACATAAATCAAAGAAAGCGGTGGTTTAGACGGTAAGGTGTCGGTCGCTTATCCCGGATGTTGCAGATTCGATCCCCACTGGGGTCACGACTGTAATTTCTAATATGACACCAGCACTATTTATTCCAGGAAGCGGACTCGAGAGTGACTCGAGAAGCTTTCTTCACAATCGAGCTAAAACAAAAACCGATCTTGAACTAGCGCCAATGTTTTAATGCACTTCGTCGGGATTTTCTATCATCAACATCGTTCACTGTCCTTTTTTAACTTTTAACAATTGATAATATATAAAGAAAATGTGTCAATACAGTACAGTTACAGTCCATGATTTTCGGTTTACTACTACTATAAGACAAAAGCGCTAGACGCCCTCTCAGATTCTTTTATTTTCCGTTTACATTCGTTATATATAAATTTCTGCTTTTATTTTGTCATCATTTGCTATCAATGGCGAGCAAACACATTGAGAAAAAACGAATCGGAACTGTTTAATAATTGCAAGTGTTCTAAAATGTCTATAAATATGATTGGTGAAGAACGAATTGGAGCTGTTTCGTTGTATCCTAAATTGGAGTCTGAATCGTTGTATTGCTGAAAATGTAGATTTTTGCCTATAGACATACCAAATCGGTAAACTAAGATGATAATATTGCGAGATTTGACTAAAAGTAACATGCCAATGCATTTGTTTTATCCGAAACACCTTAACTTCGCTAATTTTGTGCAAAATCCATGTGTTTTGGTGTGTTTTCGCACTGTTTACCGTTGAATCATCTGCATTCGACTTGCATTACTTTCACACGCACGGATGTCTGTAAAAGCCAACAAGCTACGGTCATGCAGGACAGGTATGGGCATTCCGTAAGAGTATTCATTTCATCAGAATTTGCGAATAACTATAAAAAAATTCACGAATCTGTTATACTCGTGTGTGTTTTGTTTACGGAATCGGCCATGTTTTATTAGAGCCTTTTCGTTACGCTAGTTGGAGCAGCATCTTTAAATTGGAGCCGTTGCGTTTTGCCGATACAGTGTGTGTACCACAAAATATCGTAAATGCCAAATATATTCACGTCATTGTTAAGTTTTCTATTGCAGTCAATGCTTGAAAAACGTAAAACCAGTTGCGCAATACATCTACGAAGAATATATACATTTATATTAGCTTAATCATATGTTATATTGCAAGAGCCTCTGTCATACCCCACATAAATTGAAAGTACCATAATTTATTAACATAAGTGTCATAACTAATCTCTTTCACGAGACATTCAAGAAAAGAAAATCGGATGTATAACATCCTACGATGATTCTTTTTTTTTTACTACATTGAAGTTCATAAATCCTAGTTAGATACATTTTTGGCAATGCACTACACAAGCTGAAAATACCGTTCTCTTGGTAAGTCATGGATCATAGATCATAACTTTGTTCTAAACAGTCACGTGCACAACTTAAGGTGTATAGTGTTGCTTATATGTCGGTGACAACTTGCGAATGAGCACAGAACTTGAAAGTTGATAAAATAAATAAAAATGATCAATATATTATGCAAACATGAGTTTTAGACCACAGTATGTTAGTAAACAACCTCATGGTGTTGATTTATATACTTTTATATACTCTATGATATCTCAGACCGGCGGAGTTCGTCAAAGCTATAAATTGTGGGCCATAAAACATAAACCACTTCATGATCACACAATGGACCAGATTGGCATGTCGAGCGTTGCTAAATCTTATATGTCTGTTATTGGTATTCAACGATTGGTTATTCTTACTGTAAAACTCAACATTTTTATTCTTAATTTCATTATTGTTATGGTATGTCTTATATTAATATTAAATGCCTTTGTCATTTTAATTTTACAAGTCATCATGATTATTCCATATTGCGTTATTGATTTAACTATTCAAACTGACAGATTTATAGTCTGGTAGATATATAGATATTATCCCTGATAAGTTAGTAAAATAAGCGTTTATTCAGCAGTGTGTACACCGTTTAAGATTTAAGACATTACATATAACTGTAATCCGATATTTCTTTATGACTCTGTAGATTATAATAAATAATAACAAAGAAGATGTAGTCTAAGGTCTCACTTATAAAAAAGTACTTGAGAGGTCACCATAGACATATATGGCTGATATCAAACATTCTAAGTGTTTCACATCGTGCTTACTAAGTGAAGATGGTCATAAAATTCTTCGTCACTAATACAAATGACAGTTTTTATTTTATCTTTTCTAATGACTGAAACGAATTAAAGGAAAACTTACCATTCTCCGTTACTTAAAGAACGTAATGAAAAATATTTGATACCTTGCAAATGTAATCATAAGCATTTTAATCGTGCAAAGTTATATTTTATTTACATGTACAAGTATCATGTAAAGGGATGTAACAAACAAAAATAAAATATGTCCTTGTTAAAAACTTCGGAGCAGTTGTGTTTCCTTTTCAATTCATTAAATCAAACACACTACTGTAGTCTGTACATCCGATAAAACAAATATCAAATCAACAAGCATCTGTGTAAATATATTTCGACATGTTAACGTTACTGTCTTGTTTGATACAAGTCAGAGAGATACATCCTGCTCAGTAAGTTCAGGAAACAATGTCATTGTTGATAAAAAAATTGCCCAAGTACAACATGTCAAGAATATTACCTGTTCCGGGACTAAAATCATTTAAGACCAGAAATGCATGAAAAACAGTGCCGTACAGTGACTGTACGGAGACAAAGGTTTATATAAATAGATGAACAGATATATCATGGTACCAATTGTTTTAACGTACAAAACTTTATTAGATTTGTGACACAGTTAAAAACTTCCAACATATACAGTAAGCAATAGCAGGCCAAGAGACCATTCAAAAGAGAGAATAGACAAAGTGCTGAGATTATAATTATCGACGATAAATGCCGCACGTCAGATTGTAAAGATATAGACGACAGTATCAAAATTGTCACTTGGATGAGCGTCCGGGGGTTATACGCTTTCCCTGATGGTATGTCGGATTCTTGAATGTCCGTCGAACTAAGTCATTTATGTCCAGTAAACTTATAATATCAATTTTTTCTCTGGATGACAGACAGATATAACGCGTTTGGATACGTACTTCTCCTTTGAGCAGCTTCAATTCATTTTCCGCCGTCTAAATGTTTTATCCTTGTATGTCTTGCATGTAATTATATATTTTTTGAGTGTTATGTTTCAAAGGTTAGGGCAGTGACATTTGTTTTGCAATTTTTTTTTAAATTCAGCTTTAAGTAGGTGATTGCTCATCAAACGCACCTTGATTTGATACAAACACGAATTCAGTGCCTTCAGCGCTTTAATCTTCTAAACCTCAATAAAGCTCTGGTGAGTTGAAGTTGAAGTTGAAGTTCATTCATACAGATGAAGTGAATACAAATATCGCTACCATTTATCCGAGCCGTATTTGGGTACGGCTACAGCTTCTGATATGACAGGAATTTAAAACAATGTTGTTTTCGCGAGATTACGGACTCAAGAATGGACTGTACAGTTTGAACAACCGATAAGCGTAATATACACAAAATATGCAACAAATAAAAACGACGTTTCAGTTGGGCATTTGCTAGGCAACAAGAAAAAGGGAAGAAAATTACAATTAGACAAATGCTTAGAGACTGATATTCTATATGATACAAAAAAAGTTTAAGTGCTTTGGTTCTAAACTTCACTATCAATGTGTACGTGAAGGTTGTGTGGGCGTGCAGGTTGTCTTTTGAAAGAAATATCGGGAAAAAGAATTAAGTTCTAACTGCAATTCATTTCAAACTCTCTGAAAAAGATAAGACCTTCAATAATAATGACTTCAAAGGGCCGCAATAAAGCTAACAAAGTGTGTCCGGGGGATTTGTTTTACAAGAACTCATCGCTTATTTCACTCAATATTTTCTTCCCCCAGAGTTTATTTTGTAATTAAATAAGGACCAATAAATAATGATTGTTTTATATCGATAAGGTGAACTCAGTGTTTTATTGAAAATTTTTTTTTTTTCATTTTGCATGAATGATATCAACTTTTTGCAAGACTTGAATGTGACAAATGTGGCTCTAATTCATGGTTGGAGACTCGTGGTATATAAACAGTTAGACCTGTGTTCATGGAACCTCAATTTAGCAGTCACTTGCCTGAAGCAGCCACTCTTGTTTTTAAGTATCAAATACCCGGTATACATTTATAATTCAGACACATACTTTTCTTGAATGGCTGATTAACACATGATTGACAGTATATGGGAGTTTTACCACACTGAGAGAACGAACAGAAGATTTTGAAACTGGAACCTGATACTTCTCCTAAAGCCATTATACAGTTTCCACTTATTTGTAAACAATTGGCTAGTCAGAGCCACTTGCTTTAATGTTGTATTGCAAATTCTGAAAAGCTGTCGATCTGAACCACCAAATGCTTTCCAACAAAGTAGTCATTCTTCTTAAGAAAGTAATAGAAATTAACCATCACAATATGAACATGAAAATTGATTTGAAAACACATCATTATCTAGAAAAAACTTTGAACTGCAAAATTTATAGAAACTGTATATCTAAGCTAGATTACGCATGTGTGTGATGCACAGGTCTTGATAATTATAAATAGACTCTGATGGTATCACGTGGTCTATCAGATAGGGAATCGTAAAAATCCGCTGTTTCCGTATATTACATATTGCTCCTATGATACTTGAAGGAGAAAGGTGTTTCGAACTGTGTTTTCCTATATTTAGTAGAAATAGCAAAACCAATCCTTTCTCTACCATTCAGAGTTGAACCTTAATTATATTTTTGTGTTAAATTTTCAGAGAAATGCTTCGCTTCAGCGTTTAAAGGTAGGCTCACAGAAAACAATGAATTATTTTAAGATTTGATGAAATATATCAATTTTGAATTGTTCTGTGTTTTTCAGATTCGGAACTAGAGTTCCATACATGCAATAGAACCGTTCAACAGCGGGTCTTCTGTGAGGCTACAGTATTAGTAAATATTGCGGCTGAACAGGGAAGCGGGTTTGTAGCCTAAAAAGTGATTTGGACCGGACTCATATACTTAGACCTTTGAATGATTTGATCTTATTTAGTTGATACACGTCCAATACGTTCGGGAAGATAAGCTTTGCCGTGTTACAAACTATGCGATAAACCCAGACATGGAAAGACACCTGCAACTCCTAAATCTGAAATGTTATTGATTATGCCATTTTTAAAGAAATTTATGTGTTTTACATTTTAATGGCTGCAATAAAAATAAAGATCTGATAACAAGATGAAAGAGGCTTTTTAAACTTTTCTACTTCAAAGTTTTTTTTTAATTGAAATAACTCTTCAGATATTGCTGTCTGTTACGGAAGAATATATGCCGTTCCTCGGTTGTTTGTACTTCTAATCTTGGAAGGCAAATATCAAAATGTGTTTGAATATAGCGCCCCATGGTCCCTAGCCAGGTATGTGCGTAAATCCAAAATAAGTAAAGTTACGCCCCTGGTAAATCTTTTACCTCTTACACATTAGTTGTTTTTCAAATTACGTGCATTTTGTGTTTATTCTTGAACACATATACTCGTATAACTTACCATAATACTTTAAACTTGACCTCAGCTAATTCATGGTTGTGTTTCAAAGAACTCAAATTTTCAAGTAAATCATCGGTAGAAGAATTCATTTGTAATTGTAAATAATATAAAATAAACAAGAGTGCCAAACTGTCAAAATACGCATAGCTCAGTATCTGGCAGTTCATTTGTTTTGTAAAATCTGCTAGAACTATAGAGCATACAAGGCTAATTCACCTGTTTGAACTATAGAGTTGAGAAGGCTAATTTCATTATTTTTCGATAACTCAAAGGCCATAATCCAAAAGTGTCCAGGGCGATTTTGCTGGTTATCAAATTTTGCCTAGATATTATGCCTAAAACATTTTCACCAAGTTTCGTAAAGCTCGGAGGAAAACTGTTCGACTTAGAGAGCGGACAAGGTGAATTTTGTCAATTTTGCATAAACCAAGGGCCATAATCCGAAAGTGCCTGGGTCGATTTGGCTGGTTATCAAACTTAGCCGAGATATTATGCCGACATACAATTTGACCAAGTTTGATGAAGATCAGATGAAAACTCTTTTACTTAGAGAGCGGACAAAGTGTGTGGACGCCGCCCACCCAACCGGGCGCCATGGGTGTTCCCATAATACGTCCCTTCGGGCGTATAAAAAGGCAGTACCTATAGCGGGCTAAAGCATACTGACTATAGTAGGATTTTGACCCATGAGCTATGACTTACTATAAGATAATGCGATATGAAAGTAAGTCATGGCAAAAATGAACGCATCAATGACGGTGGGAGATAACTTTTACATTTGAATGCAATATTCTCGTACGAGTTACCTCTCTAACTTTGTAACAATTTTTTTTCTATTTTCTATACAACATAATTATGTTTCAACTCAGTCAAAACTCTTGTTGTAAGTTATAATTTATTACACAAATGCTATGATGTGTGTCTTATCCATTTTATTCCCAAGTATCAGCAATTAAATCTACATAAAAATGTTCGATCGTCATGTAGTGCTGTACATGAACGCAGTAAAAACCCGTGAACAGCACATAACTTGCTGCACTAACACGCATTAAGGCATACAAAACATTCCGAGACGTCCCGCGCATGTTATGAAATATGCTTATATACATAAATATTCTCTTCTAACAACTTAGATTGATCGCTCTCGAGACTCATTCCAGGTGCAATCAACCTCAACCTCGAAGAGAGACAATATGGAATTATTTGTGTCTTGCCTAAAGACACTGCCGACTTGGCTATGGAAGGGATCGAACCCAAGGCCCTTCGGTCATGAGGCGAACGCGCTACCACTGCGCCACGACATCGACTGAAAATCATTCCTCTAAATTATAACGAAGCGAAGTGCGTTACCTTTTCTCAGTAGATATATTATCAAATACTTAAAAAACGAGGCCGCACATCCGTTTTGCAGTATTTACGTGAAGTAAGCTCAACAAACGACATACGACATTCGACATTCAAACTTTGAAGGTGTTAAACCGGTCACTTTCGTCCCATTTGATTCTATGGTAAATAGAGCACTTTTACACACTTCCTGTGACTTTCACAACAAAATCCAAGCAATCAGCTGTCCATATTTCTCATCTTCATCATTATCACAGTCAATCTACACCAGAAAAGTTACATGGTCAACGATGAACTTTTTTGCTATCACTCAATATCTGGAGACACTGTACAAATTTCCAATACACAGCTGTCATGTATGCTGGCGCGGAGTAATATTTGAACTCTTCCATAACAAAATGTAGTCCTGAAGAAGACAAACAAAACAACTGTTAGAGTAATCAGAAATGGCCAAATATTTACATAACAACAATAAATACAACTTACATTTCATCAAGCCATCCACAGAAAGCTCTAAAATGGAGACTTCAAATTTTCAAAGAACTACATCCTATGGTACAACGACCCGGAAGTACTTGTTGACCGGTGTCACACCTGAATGTCGTGGCAGCGCGACAAACCACATTCGACGTTCACAATTTAAATGTCGTGCTAGCGAGACACGACATTCGACATTCAAAGTTCGAATGTCGTGCCAGCGCGACATACGACATTCAAAATCTACAAAACTGCACCGCTCCCTTTAAATATTAAGTTCAATATGCTTTGGGACAGTTTCTATTACACTCTTAGTACCTTAAGACCGCGAGTGTCAATTGCATGGAGTCATAAGAAAGAGAAAACATTTTAAGGAATATATACCATTATGACTTATTCACATTTCAAAGTACAAACCTGCATTCATAGGAAAAGTTTTGCGACAAGATGGCGGAAGGCAACTGAAATTTCTTTCCATATAAGTGACGTCACAGTTTCTCCTAATAAATGATGTCACGTATAAACAACAATATTGAATCGAGTCTATTAATACGCAATAAGGAAAATGTACATGGTATAATAGTACGCTAGTTGTCTGACAAATTTCAATATTCATTTATTGTTGTTCGGTAACAGAATGTCAGTTTGTTCATATTCAGTATGAAAGTATATAATAAAAAGTAATTGAACTTGTATTGCGAAATATTACTTGGAACGCGTTGATTTGGCAGAAACAACTCGCAAGCTTGTTGTTCCCGCCAAATCAACACATTCCAAGTAATATTTCACCATGCAAGTTAAATAACCTATATTTATTGGTCGAGAGCCTCAAAACAATGATTTGTAGAAGATTCGCATGGAAACAAAATCGAGCGCATGTTTGGCGATTTATTTAGTGCAGGAGTTATGTTCTGATTCGCACTGGCATATAGAGCAAAGCTTAGATTAATCTTTTGCTAGATTTTTTTTCTTGAAAATTAAAACGCTTACCTTCCTTGACATCGTTTTCCACCGGAATGTAGCACAACCTTTCTTACTTCACCTGCGCGGTAATATATAACGTTATTTATATTTATTATATATATATTTGTATAATTGTCTTTAAGTGGGTCCACTGTTGAAAATAAGTATGACAAGACATTTTATTGTCCCTATATTTATAGAGACTAACACATTGCTTGTTTAAAAATAATTGGTCGATTATTTAACTTTTTCGCAATATTAATTTTTATTGATACACCATCAAAGAGAGGGGCTAATTTCGGAATTAGCTGGAATTCGGATATTGTAAACGCATAGGTCTGTAACAAAGAATTGTATCAGGAACTTGTTATTACTGTCTTTTTATATCCTGGCAATTCCCTTTGTAGTAAAGTTTGAATTAAGTAAACGTCTTAAACAGTTCTTGAGAAATACTATTGTATTGAGTATGGCAAAATGTGTCAATTTAAGTCACAATATTTGAGGTAAAAACAAATATTCTAAAAAATATTAAATGTTTTTGCGCTTAAATTTATAATGTGCCTAAGTTTGTTCTTGCATAATAATTATTGTTTTTTCCAGTTTAATTATAACTTTTGAAATATAACAAAATTAATGTATATTTCCGGAAGTAAAACAATCTCAAACCGCACAAGACTTAGTGGGCACCCTTCCGGGTTAATTTACAGATCATTTTGAAGGCGGTCGCCTGCTGGCGAACGGAGATAAATTTTAGCGGGAATCCGATCACCAGAGACATTTAGCGCGAACACTTTACACAAAGTAGTAACAGGATTGTCTCTTTGCTTTCGTGATGATTATCACACTCCTGTCTAAATGATTAAAGCACGATAGTGCAGTTTGTCGTTTCCTGACAGAAAAAAGTTCTAATATAGCCATATATCTCTCACGTATCCAAATTAAACATTGCGGCAAATACGACATTGTTTAACCGGAGTAGCTTACATACGTAAATATCTTTTTTTTTTTGTTAAATTATGTGTTAAATTGGTAAAAAAATGTCAGCCCATCATGTAAATACATGTAATTGAATTTGTAGATTATTGGCCAAAATGACTGGATTAAAATGTTTCTCTTTAAAACCAGTTTGCACACACGACCACATTTTAGTACTGAAGTACTTTAATTAAAAGATAACAACACATATAGAAATACATGTATAGAAAGCTTTTATTGACTAAGCTAGTAACACTATACAAAATACAGGAAACAGAAGACCCAACATTTTAAAAAGCTGTATATTCTCATGTATATCTCATTTATGTATGATTCATACCATGTTTCAATTTGTAACATCTCCAAAACAAAGAATTCATCATTATCATCATCATCATTATCGCCGCCACCTACATCATCAGCATCATCATCATCGCAATTATCGTTGTTGTTGTTGGTATTCTTCTTCTTGATCTTCTTCTTATTCTTTTTATTGTAATTATTATTATTATATATTATTACAACTGATTTCATGTAGTTTTATTACAAAATAGTACGTGTAAGTAAAATATACGTGCTTGATACACGAGGCATACTGCAACTACGACGCCAATCAACGTCATGTTCGAGCTGAAGAGATGATTGTTATTGCGATTTGATAAAATTGGAAACACGAATGGTCTTTTATAATTAGATATCAAGTATTCTGATTTTACTGTCTAAATAGAACACTCTTATCTTGTACAGGACATTAAACGGTAAAAAGAACACTAACATAAATACAGTGTGTCATGTTAGAACCTTCATTTAAAAAAGGAGAGAAAAACAAGATGCAGCCTGGCTGAGATTCGAGCCCGGGCCGTTCGCGTACAAGGTAATATTCTACTGACTGAGCTCTTTAGCCACTTTCATAATTACTCTCCTTTTCCTAATCAATCCACTTTACCTCGATACATGTATCTGAGAAACTTTTTGAGATATGACAAACATGTATTTTATTTCCAATCCTGGTTTGAGATAGTGATTTTATTAAACATGTATGTGTAGTCTATATATAGAAGGCCTATTGCAATAACGTATTACAAACTTCATTCTTGATTGAGAAACGAAAGTTCATACAACTTACATTAATCACTCTCGAAACTCGTGCCAGAAGGAATCAACCCCGAAGACAGAGAGACGTGGGGGGGGGGGAGAGGTGAGACAGAGAGAGAGAGAGAGAGAGAGAGAGAGAGAGAGGGGGGGGTCAATGTCGGATTTTCTCTGTCTTTCCTAAGGGCAGTTTATTTACTTAAGGTAGTGGATGTGTAATGAGTACTTCCTGTTTAAGGATCATTTGGAATACTTTGGATTTTATAGCAGTACCTATTTTGTACTGTGGCGCAGTGGTTAGAGCGTCTGCTTTGAGATCAAGAGGTCCTGAGTTCAATCCCCGAAGGAGCCAAAACTTTTTTTCGTTATTTTTTCTTTTTTAGTTATCAAACTGAATAACATGAACAATTAAGCCATTTTACAAGAATTGAAAACTGTATCTTAATTTTCCTTGATTTTATCAAGCTGTACAGTTACTTGAAAATACAAAAATTGACCGTGCTCATTTTTAAAAGTTGAATATCTCAAAAAGTAGACGGTAAAACATTTTTATTTTTTCTTATATTTCAATTCATATACTACTTATAAAAGTTTTATAATCAATAGTGATGGCCCTACTCCGAATCTTTTGCTAAAGTCGTGTATATGTACATGTGTGATATGTCTCGTGGCAAAATTAGGAAAATTGTATACCCTAGTTTTTGGCATTATAGCACATTTTTTGTAACACATGTAGAATTATAATTCATGTTTTGTAATTCTACATTGCTTGCAGTACTTTTTGAACCTGGAAATTTTTTTAAATGTAAATATATACTTACAAACATACCTATTTTAACTTTTATGGTCCTTTTTAATATGGTCAGTATTTCTAAAGTGGGGGTAGGGCAACAAAAAACGGAATTAATTTTTAATTAAACGGTAAAATGTCTTTAAATTTTGCACACTAGTCTGTTAACAGATGTAGAACATATAAATGTTAAGTTTAATGTGTTTTGGAATAGTGTCCATTAGACCCCCACTACCTTAAGGAATTGCCGGGGATCGAACCCGGGACTCTCCGATCCTGTGGCGAAAGCGCGCTACCACTGTACCAAGGCGATTAGGGTCAGAGGTTCACATTTGTTTACATATGTGGTAAACTTATTTCATTTTCACATGTGTTTTCACATTTAATGTCTTTCTTAAAATTATAGCGATCACTTTGAAGGGTAATATCGCTTTCAAGTGTATACAATGTAGCACCAATTTGTACTTTAAGAACAATATGTATTCCCAAAAATATGTGAATCGCAGCACCAGTTTTATTTCTTTTGAATGAAGTGAATTTATTTAACTATTCTTGTAAAAAAAAGTAGCTCCCTTACGATGACTATGTTTATTTTCAGAGTACAACGGGTAATTCAACTTTAAGCACAATTTTTATCAACAAAACAATTAAGGGGTCATGTAACGAGTTGCAGCCATGTCTGTTTTAAATAGTTTTTTTGAGTCGGTTGGACCAACGTGTGAGAGATTAAATGTATATTAAATAAATATTTTATGGGAATTTTCTCATCCTGTCTTGGCTATTAGGTCATAGTTCGAATGTGCAGAGAATACCCTAGTTATGTCTGAGTCACACCTTTCCGTAAAGCAATAACTAACGTCCGACAGCGATAATTTTTTTCGTCTCCGTTCGCGTGCGTTTATTGTCCATTTCTTGTTCGGTGAATGACTTCCTTGTCAGGTGAGGTCCGTTCAATCCAGTTCATCCACAAAACTTGGAACGGACACAATCGGACAAAGTCGTCCGTTAATTGTACTATTGTTGTTAATAAGGCATGCGTTTTGTTTGTGCGTTTCTTGTCCTGTACTGTACTTGTTAGTTCGTCTGCGTTGATGTCCGGTTGACTTGACCTCTCCGACGGACTACTACCTAATATGCAACGGGTGAACCGGACGTTTGCCGGACTTAGCCCGCATGTTCAGCGGGCGATTACCTGACAAGGATCTCATGAACTTGATCGTATCGGGGGTCCACAGGACAAAACTGACTAACTACCGTACATGTAATGGGCACTCAACGGGTTCGAAACGAACAGTGACATACATATTCTGGCGTATATAGAACATTGCTTCAGTACCCAATCCTTCATTAAAATATCCTTCTTGTATGCCTTGGGCGATGACCTTGTTCGGAAATTTAGGTCAAACATATCATGGAAGGTCGTGTAAGACTATGCCAGCAGAATCAAGCGGCCCTGATCCATACACAGATCGACCTGCTACATGCAAATCTGTTCATCTAAAACTGCCTTATTTAAGGCGGCCGTCTGTTCTCCCCTACTGTCGCCACTGACAGAGGGGGAGAAAGGGATTTGACAGTTTTCCTCTGTGCCTTTGTATGGCCTTTGGGCATCTTGTAGAATCTGCAGTTATTTGAAGAATACAGAAGTTGGTGTGAACCCAACCGGAGCCTGAAGATAGTTATATTCGTGTATACACCGAACTATTTATATCCGTTTTGTTCGTCATATGACCAGTACAAATACGTTCGAAGAACGTTTCGTCAATCGCTCATGCGTTCCAGTTTCGTTTTGTCCGGTTCTTGTCCGTTACTCGTACGTCGTTGTTGTCACTTACATGTACGGTGACCGGTAATTGTCCAGTATTTGTCCGGTGAGTGTGCGTTTTATCCGCCCAATATCCAGTGCTCTTCCGTTCCTGAGAGTCTTGAGCAGCAACGGAGACAACGTTCACCACCGGATAATTTTATTTAAGATAAGTTTCTATCCGCCAGACATCCGTTGTCATCCGTAAAGGTGTGACTGTACCATTTGGACTTTATTACAATGTATTGTGAAAATGAATATATACTTCTTTCTTTTATATTTGCACAAAACTCATAGTCGCTGTAATATATAAGCACAAACGATGGATAACATATATTTGGCTAGGTCTTCCAGCATCAACTTTTGCAGTCATACAGTTACGCATACAGTTAGGGCGTCGGACCCCCCCCCCCCTCCCCACCCCCGGTGGGTAGCGGAAAAGGTCATCTGAATTTTACCAAGATTTCAACAAGTTCGTTCTTTCAGAACAATAACTGATCAAACCTTTAGGGGACAGTCATAAGGAGTCGATACCATAAGAAGCAAGCACTTGTGTGTTTTTGTACTACGTGCAGGCAGAATTTTACAATGACTCTTCCCTAGCAAGTCCAAAAATATGTTATTGCCTCGCGGTACGAAATGTTTGTTAAAATCAGAAAATTTGAAACACAGGGAAACTGAAATGACTTCATATACATTGCACTACAACAGTAACGAAGAATGTTAAACGTTTATTAAAGATATATACCGGTAGATCTACAAATATATATAAAACTATAAACAATATCGAAATTTGTAATTGTTGCTTTAACCTGGGACGAATATATACTATCGGGATTGTAAACGGCTACTGATACGCTAATTAATTATAGATTTTTATCGCCGTCCGTGGCCGCCATTTTGAAAGATAATTTGCATTTTTTCCCGTTCACATAACAACAAAACACGCCAATTTCAAGCACTTTGAAGTGTTTTAAACACTAGAAACATAATTGTCTTTAGTTTGAAATACATTTTTTCAGCACACGACTTGATACAAAGTCAAAACATGCTGCGAAATGCGACTGGTCGTTTCAAATCCTTTTGCGAATCCGTCGCCATTTTTGAGCGAACGTTCTTGAAATACAGATTTAATCACTAACAAACGGTGGTCAAAATAGTTTACAGTATATAGAATGAAATAATAATAAAATGCAATCACCATATCTAGAATTTCATTTTCAACATTTGTCGAATATTACAACTTTGTTTTACGCTTTCTGCCGCTTCTATTTCTAGATTCAAGATGGCCGCTTGGACGGCCACGAATTTGGCGGGATTTTGCGTCGTTTTACACTCCGTTATTATTATTGCTCCAGCTTTAACATATAAAGCATACTTCGAGATTGTGAAAATGTCAACAGTCCGGCTTTGTATGAAAATAATTTGTTGAGATTGTCTAACATTCAAAGGAGGTCCCTTAACTCCCCTATTTGACCTTCAATCTGTCTATCGATATCTTCTCCATTGCTTTCGGAATAGCACTTTTTGGATCGATTGATTTATTCAATCGGATCCAAAGTAAACAGAGTATAGCTTCCTTACGGCCGAACTCTTTACATACAAACAGGTAGTTCTATATATTCAGTTGTTACGAATTATGCTGTCCTCTGTTTTAAAAATTATATAGTAACAGATCTTAAAAATATCAAAACATTTCAGAATAGCATAATATTATATTGTTGTTTTTCTTATAATTTATAACTTAAATCAACGAGGTATCTGTTCTCTATAGAACTTCTTTCCTACGCGGTTTTTATCGTCAGACTGGTGTGACATGAGAAATGTAAGACCCGTGAAATACGTATTGCTACACCGGGTACACTAAATTCAGTGTTTCCGCGAGAGTGCGTTTTCTGTGGTTTTGACGCACTCATTTTGTCAATGACGCAATAGAAATAGCAAAGAGCGTCTTCTATGACGCAATTAAAATGTGTATGATCAAATTACTACAAAAACAACATTTCAAAACCTCTCAAAACGCTTCGAAATGCAAGATAAATTGTTGATAAAATACGCTTCCGGTATGGGATATGTCTAATTTTGACCCTATTCTGTCATCGGTGTCGTCTGATTTCGGATCGACCCGCATTTTGCACCATTGCGTTTTTGTGTGTGTTGATTCTTATGATACCGTCATCAAATATCGTAGACGCACAACAAGAGATGGTCGACGAACCTTAATAGGGGAAACAAAAACGTCTTTCTGAGTGATTTTAATGATCATTTTGTAGTCATTTCGATCAGACTGTCTCTATTAAAGGGGTTTAAGTGTGCCAAATAATATCCAAGTTTAATGTCTATGGTTGAATGCACTTATGAAAAATTCGCTTTGTGGACAAATTTGACTTTTGAGATGCAGTGACAAAATGGAAAGCATCCAAAGAGAAACACGTGTTGTCTTGCCAACCCTTAAACATTTGATTACCCACCATTTTGTGATGTATCACATGCAGTTTTACAAGAGTAAACTGAATAAAACTTCTTTAACATATAGTCATGCTTTTTATTTTTTTACAATTAAGGGTATGACCTTCGGAATTTCTAAATGACCCCCAAATTCCGGTACAGGGAGTTGGCACCTAGGGTCTTCCTCGTCCATGAAAGCCGGAAGTTGCAATATGACCTTAGCTGTTGGGTGCGTAAATATCAAATTCTTAGTTACCCACTGATATAGAAAATATATGACATGTAATTAGAACCCCGGACTCAGGTGCGGACGAAGATTTCAGCTGTTTAAAGAAGGGGGGCTTTCTTTGGGAGTCCACCATAACATTAAGAGATCATGACCATATATTTTCAGAAATGATTATAATAATAGAATAAATGAATAGATCTAGAATAGACACTGCAAGGATGTCACTCCCGTAAAAGGTAATGTTTCAAGTACATCTATACAGACCATGGACATACAGACGCACACATACATGTCAAATATTAATTTTACTTAGAATATATTTTATACAACAATAACAAGTCATACTAAAGCCTTCGCACATATAAAACTGACATTTATATCAGACACATAGATCTATCACTTTTCGCTTAATTCTAAAGTAAAACCCAACTTTGTTACGTATTTTGCGACCCAATCTGTCGTCTGATAAGAAATAAAACCTACTTAGCCGTAATATTAAAAGACTAAAGCACATATTAAAATGAATTTGAAATCAATACGTTACTCAAACTGTTGAAGATGAGTCCAATGTAGCCCATTTACAGTACATTTACAGTTCATGTATTGCGTCCAGACGGACAAAGCATTTGTTCATGAGAGAACTCTACTGGCTACGATATGCCTATACAGTACTATTAGATTATTTTGTGTTATTTCAATTTATTTAGCTATGTACCAGTATGCATAAGGGGATGCGCGCAGATGCACGCTCCCACGTCGGATCCACTCGTGTCGCCTAGATTTGTTGTTCATACTACGTCATCTAATCAATACGTCACGAGCAAGTTTCGGAGAATAGAAATCTAAGTTGTCGTTTAAATCAATAGATCTAGCTCATTACTGTGAAGGAAA